>JAUKPP010290901.1:0-10189 GCA_032273245.1 Phyllaplysia taylori
GCTTGTATGAAAATAAATGTATTTGTACACCATCGCAAAATGAATTTCCCCTCGGGGACAAATAAAGATGACTTTATGACTTTAAACTTAGGCAAGATTGTAAACAACAGAAAGAAAATTAGAGGAAGAATGCATACAAAATGCAAATTGTTTTAAGTCTTAACCTTTCCACAAGCAATGTGATTGTTTGAATAAGGTATTCTCGTTCTTGTGATTGACAGAAAATCAAACGTTCTCTATTTTCACATAACACAAACTAGTTGTATAAATTAATGGAATTCTATAGGGAAAAAAAATATATTTCTGTGAGCAGAATGACTGTTTTTTCTCGCCTCCATTGGGAGTCTGTTCTCGACAGATAGTGAGGGAGTCTAGTAGTTGGACTGACTGCGGACATTTCCTGGCGAGGGGGCCGAGTCTGCGTACTGCCGAATGTACTTGCCAGGATAATACTGTGGAGTGGACAGACAGGATTTCGTTTGCTTTTGGTTTTACACCCCTTGCAAGGTAATAAGGTTAGTAAAGGCAAAGAAGCTGGAGCCTCTGTAAACAAATCACTTCTAAGGTCATGTAAGTCACAAGCTTCTTTGACGATTTGTCAGGGTCAACAGAGGCAAAGGGGAACACTACATCCCAGCAGAGAACTTGTAATAATAATAATAAAGATTGCATCCATATACATATAGTGCATGTCCTTTCAGCTCTATGAGCATTACATTCAATCACTATCCCAGCAGACCAAAACCATCCAAAAAAATGTCAAACCTGTCTAAGACGACCACCCAATCTCGAGAAAAACGTGGTCGTTGTAGACAGGTGGTCGTCTTGGAGAGGGATAGAATATAGAAAAATATACTTTGGGAGTCGATGGAAAGTGGTCGTTTGTGCAGACGGTCATCTTATACAGGTGGTCGCTTGAGCAGGTTTAACTGTATTGCGATAAGTGATATGACACCAGATTCGTATTTAGACATCCAGAGGAAACATCTCAAAAATAAAAATTAAATAAGCGGGGGTAAAAAAATTCTGTCTAGGGACAATTATTAAAGGCTGAAGAAAAATCAACTTACCGCTGGAGGCGGCGACTCGTCTATTGGAAGAGGATGCTGGTGGGTCATCATTACGACTTGGTCGTCCGCACTCACGTTCCTGGACACATAGAACAGCAACATGAAATAAAGTCTGGCTACTTTTTAAAAAATCCATTTTCAGCATACTGTGGAATAGTTTCAGCATAGGGTGTTAATGTCTGATCAACATTTGCATCTAGTCAAGCTTTCCCGTAAAAATAAAAGCCAAATTTAAAAAGAAATCATCTCATTTATTTCAGAACATATAAGTCCTCCATTGAGTAAGTCTGTCAGGACCAACCAAGTCTGAGAGAGACGATACGTCCCAGCAAAGAGTCAAGGATAAAAAGGTAAAATTAAAAAAATTATCCACGTGGCCCTCCAACTTCCGTCCCCGGCATGATAGACAAAGAACAGATGCCAGAGCAGTAGTTTTACACATGCAAACAAATCTAACTCAGACGTACGCATGCTGAAGAGTTCCTCTCTCTGACCAGGGTCGAGGGCTGGAATGTCCCATAGTTCCATAGTCTGGCTCATACTGTGGGGGCCTCGGCAGGAAAGGGTCTGAGTCGTCAACAGGAACATACGCTGACCTGACACTGCGAGAGAAATTTGATTCGATTGTTTTGTTGAGGTTTTAAAGCAATATCAACACTGAAAGGACATTCCAGTGTTAGGAAGTAGACTAGGACAGCAATAGTTAAAAAAAGTAGAGGCAGCATATCAAACACGAGCAACCACCATCCATCGACAAAGAAATGTGACACCTAAATTAAAACAGTATCTGGTTTTGTAACTTCTGGCATTGGTGGCCTAGTGGTTAGGTTGCCGGACTTGTAATCCTGTTGAAGAGCCAGGTTGCAGGTTCGAATCCCTGCAGGGGCCCGACGTTGTGTCCTTGGGAAAGGCACTTTACACAAATTTTTCCTCACTTGGCCCAAGCAGTAATGGGTAACTCGGGCGCTGCTCTTGTCGCCACCAGCAGTGGTGTTTGTGTGCATTTCATGAGCGACTGTTATTTTAATTTACTACATATATGATGTTGATCTATATGTACATGGTATGGATGAATTATAATTGTGTTTTTATCACCATTGTAAAACAAATTTCCCTACGGTGATAACTAAAGTACCATCTATTTATTTATTGAATGTGGTATATCAATACCTACTCTGATCAGCAAAATATTTACACCAACCCCAACATTAAGAGAGCCCTAATGCATATCATGTGAAAAAAGCTTTGTACTTTTCCAGCGCTATTTTACAATGACCAGTATAGAACTTGAATGACCTCCTTGCCCAAAGTTTACTCTCATGTACATTATTCACCCCACTTGTCATCTGAGGTTGAAATTGTGAATCACTTCATTTAAAAATTTGACAAAATATTAACCAATCACATACAAGAGACAGCAAAAACAGTAAAGCCTACAAAAGTATAAATCAATCACAAATTTAGTACAATTAGTAAAATAGTATGGATTTATCCAATAAGTGTGTTTATTGTTTCCCTGTTGACTTACGTGCTCTTATTGTATTGCCTCCAGGCACACGACAACGTGAAGATGATGAGCGTGCAGATAACGGCAACCAGACAACTGATCAGAGCAAGGAATGCAGCAGCCGGCCTGGACAGAGAGAATGACTATGCTTATTTGTTTGCTCAGATGAGGTTTTATGGTACTATCAATGCATAAGGTCATATCAGTCCCAGGAAGAAGATTATGACAATAGCAACATAAAGAAAGAAGTAGTAATAATAATAATAATCATAATAATAATTGCATTTATATAGAGCATATCCCCTCTTGAAAGCAGGTTCTATGTGCTTTACAATCAATTATTACCCAAGCAGACCAAGTCATTCAGAAACCTCAACCTCCTGGGAAGCATAGAGAGAGAGAGAAAGGGGGTTTAAGAGGAGATTCTTCCTTGTCCGTCATTTTTTTTATTCTTTTAAGAAGCAAAGAAAAATCATCACAAAAGAATGTCAAGAATACATTCCACATCAGACCAAAGTTATAGAAAGATTTAATGGAATGCAACTAAAGAAAGACGGAAAAGTAGAAAGATGTAACATAGTGCAACAGTTGTGTTTTCCTTACAAAGCGTCCACACAGGCAGCGTCGAGAGCTGCCACGTAGTCGTGGTGAAGTGAGGTGCACATGCCGACGTCGTTGAGCAGCGTGGACAGATTCCCCGTGGCATACTGCAGGTTGTCCCTCATCTCCTGCACCGGGCCGGCCAGCTGGACAACCACACCAAGGACAAATACAGGCAGTTAGATGTTTTGTGGAGGCTTTACAGCACTATCAACACCGTCAATTAAAAAAAAATATATATTTGTTAGTTTGGTTACGGTTTTATGGCACTATTGATACTATAAAGTCATATAAGAGCCAGACAAAGCATGATAAGAGTCATTGGAATTCTCTGACCAAGTAGCTCTAAAATTTCTACATGCACAACCCCCCCCCCCCCCCACACACACACACACACACAAAAATAGTTTAAATTCCCCATTTCCTTTATTTGGTAACTGTTCACAGGAAATGCCAAGAGTCTTCATGAGACATAAGTATTCTAAGCATGTGTTGCCATTAATGTCAGATTTTCAGAACTGGTGGATTCTTTTCTCTTCTTAGTTCTGTACATCTGATGCTGCAGACTTAGTTTTAGTAAGAACTGTATCATCAATGGTACAAACCCTCTCATACTTTTCTTTGTTGTTTTAGTTTTACACCCCTTGTTAGACTATAAGTTCACTAAGGGGCACGCTACATCAACCCTGTCTTGAGGGCTTGCCAAACAAGAGAGAATGCAGTGATCCAATGTATGAGAATCAGCCGAGCACTCACCCCTGGTATATGAAACGGAGCTGCCAGCCTGACAGTGTCGTTGAGATCTTTCCCTGCCAGGCTCACGGAACTCAGCGCGTCTTGAATAACCTGATGAGAAGACGTGAAGAAAAGTTTGAGAGAACTTGCTCATTTTACTTTTACCCTCCTAAGACATGAGCTGGTGTTTTTTCGTTCTTTTTTTATTTTTCATTTTACTATTGAGAATCAGGGGAAAATCAAGACTGCCAAAATTACTTCCTACACCGGCCCAAAATTATTGAAAAATGTTTTGGTTTGTTTTTTACATTTAGTTTAGTGTCCCTTGCAACACTATAAGGTAGTTTAAGAGATGGGCTACTCCAACCCTGCCTGCCAGGGCTACCCTGGGCTGAGAGGCGAATCCCAGCAGAAAGATGCAGATTGTCGGCACAAGGGATCAGATTTAAGTCTTCGGATGACAGGCAAAGGCCCTAAGCTATTAAACCACAGACGTGTTATTGAAAGATAACAGAGTATAACAGTTAAGAGTCAATTGAGTAGAGCAGGGTCTAATACTCATGTAGACACAGTAACTGATAAATCACAGAGAGAAAGTAAACATGCATTACATAATTTGTCAGTAAAAAAAGACAAGCATACAAAGCCAATACCACATAGGTAAAAGAGATAAACACTATGGGCAACATTGGTGTAATTTTCTATTTACTTTGTATCAAGTGTGCTGTGATGTACACATTTATTTTCTTAGTTATAGATGCCTTTTTTTTTATCCCTGCAGTAACAGATTCAATAAACCTTGATATCATATTATTTACTTTAGAAATGTGAAAAAAAAAATGAAAATGACAACTTTATTGATCCCCGTGGGGAACTTTGATTTACAATCGTGTGCATATACATACATGTACAAATCAACTATTCTAACAATACAAACAAAATGTATACATGGAAGAGAACATTGAAAATGTGATTACATCGTCTTTCACTCTAAACATTTGCTCACACGCCATCGCTGGTCAACCCTGAGCAGGGGTTAGCGTGTCTTGCTCAAGGACACACCCAGTGGTCATCAATTTAAAAGCTGTTATCGCCCAACATTGCTTGACAATGACATACTTTGTGAACCAGAGCTCACTACCCACTAGACCACTGAGCCCCTGATGTATACAGTCAAACGTGCCCAAGCAACCACATGCCCAAGCAACCACTTGTACACATGACCACTTCCCATTTGCCCTTGTATTTTTTTCTCTTTTCTATGTAATGACATTGTCCAAGGCAACTACCTGTCTAAGACGACCACTTTTCCTCTTGACAATGAGTGGTCGTCTTGGGCAGGTTTGACTGTATCTTACTAAGGCTTGATGCAATTTCTGCTACTTACATTTTGATATGGCTGTGTTGGATCCTCACATAAAATGTACGCCTTGATTGCATCTGAAAGAACACATAGATACCATTGAAACATAAGAGAGATGGCTTCTGTGCATATAAAAAAATTTATCAAGCTTGAATACAAAAAATTACACCAGTTGTATGTTTGGGTTTGATTTTATGCCCTTTGTAACAGTGTATGGTTGTTTTAGAGGCAGGCTACTTGCACCCTGCTTGTCAGGGTCAACCTGGGCTGAGAGGGACACATTATCCGAGCGGAAAGACAGATGTGTTCATCCAACATGGGGATTGAGTTACAGGCAGATCATCCGCACATGGGGTCGAACTTGGGTCTATGTGATAGGCAAAGATCATAGCCATTTACACCACAAACACAGGTATTTGGTATTGTCTGAAAGGGACAAAGTGTATGGCTGTCATCACAATCTTACCTTCTTTCAGCGTGCCTTTGGCCAGGCTGAGAAAGTAGGTATCTGGATCGTAGCAGAGATCGCCAAGGGCCTGGGAGGAAAGGATAGATCAGAATATTTTAAGGACCACATGTAAAAGATAGACACTATAACTTGTTTGTGTTATGTTTTATTGATGTTAATTAAGACGGTAATGAATATAGAAAAACACATCAATTTATATTACTCTAGGCAAAAAACTCTGACCCAAAGCGAGTGAAGAGATCAGGTGATGCTCAAATATGAATGAACGAAGCTATGCAAATCTTGCTCTAGTCTGTTCTAGAGCGCTCACCATCCGACCACACTGTAATGACAATCTGTACTGTATCTTGAATATGAAAACATCATTTGTTGCTGACAATAATTTTGAAAAGAATTTTATTTCCATTTCAATTGGATTTTCTTTTTTGTTGTAATTTATTAGTGCCTAAAAATAAATTCTATGAGCATACAGTCCTTCCTGCCATTTAGGCAAGAATCTCTACAGCCTGATTCAATAGACAGAAATATGGGCACATACATTTTTTTTAAAAGGGCAGGGCAAAACAGGCACAAACCAAGCTGATGATGCCTATATACAAAAATGATTCTTTACGTTCTTCCTCTGCATTCACCAAATTACTCTTCACAATTGCAGAACTTTATTCCTTGAGATGAGAACTTACCACAGAAGCCGAGAGGTAAATGCCAGTGGTGATCCAAATGAACAAGGAGCAAATAACTGCCAGTGCAGCAGAACTGTAGATATAGAAACATCAGAAAAGTACATGAAAAAAAAATATTTAAAAAATGAAAAAAATAATCATAAAAGGACAAAAGTACAGTCGAACCTGCTCTAGCGCTTACTTGTCCAAGACGACCACTTCTCAGTTCCCTGTTGATTTTTTTGTATATAATGACACTGTCCAAGACGACCACCTGTCCAACGTGACCGCGACAATCCTATTTTGCTGACCAACAGCCACAAAAACCTGCCCAACACAACCACTCGATCCTCTTTTCACCTGACACATTGCCACAATCATGGGCGTCTTTTGCTGTGGACATGTGATGAGCCCTTGTCCAAGCTGCCAGTACCCATTCTTTTCATCTATTCTCGTTACAGTGTTAGCCCCTCCCACAATTTATACACTCGCTGACCAGCACTAAGCATTGACAGGGTTAGCGTTTACCCGTGTTGGTCATTGGCTAACAAATTTTCAGCTGCGGATGAGTGTGGCAAGTGACTATCTTAATCCATTCAACTGTCGTTATTGGCCCCTCCCATAATTCTTAGCACAGTGTAATTCCTGACCAACATGAAGTGAAGGCAAAGCCAGCGGTCGCTCTGTTTACACAGTCGGTAACAACAGACTTGCCACAGGTGTTATTTGTGCCATGAGAGGCGACAGCACATTAAATTTCTTTGTTTCCCCCATGGGACTCTTTCATCTGATGCATTTTGAACAACAAAAACAAAAATGTGAAGGCAACCGGCCCCCTCTCAAAAAGGAAAAACAACAACAAAACAAATAATATTTTAAAACATCTCACTTGGAAATGAAAGGTTTTTTTTTTTCCCTTACCTCATATTCAATTCACCTGAAGGGAGAGAGGGGAAAGGTTGTTTTTTTTTCACTTCATATTCATTTGACCTGTCCAAGACGACCACTTTCCTCTTGACACGGAGTGGTTGCCTTGGACAGGTTCGACTGTATAAAAAGATCATCATAAAAGAACAAAAACAAAAAAGGAAAAAATATAAAAGATAATCGTAGAAGAAAAGAATATATAAAAGATGATTATAAAAGAAAAAAGTTATTTTAAAAAAGTACTAACGCCTTGTAGTTGTTGCAGAACCTTATCAAACTTGTCCGTTGTTTGATTTGCTCTATGCTGTTTAACACAGTAAAATCATTTAAAGACGGGATGCTATCACTTGACCTCTCAGTACAGAGGTGGGTGGATAACCTTCATATTCTGGACCCACAGAGCGTCTGTACACCAACCCAAATGTACCACAGTACCTATCTAGTCAATCGATGCATGTATGAGCCAAATAACCCAATCATGGCACAGCTGGCTGTGTGTGACAGATCGTGTTTTTGTCCTAGTGCCTGTGTGATCACAAGGTGTCAAGATGAAATTCTTTCCAGAGTGAGGATTGTTGTTAATCCAGTAGCCATTGAGCATGCGCTCTTCAGCCGAGTGTGAGAATCAAACTTAACACTTTGTAGTCACACAGGCAGAAGGACAAAGAACCCTACCGATCAACGCAGCCAGCCGTGACATGACTGGACTTCTCAGGCCCGGCCTATGCGCTGACTGGATGGGCAAAATTCGGACTTAGTCTTCTGTATGCAAGGCAAAGAGCACAACTACTACATTACAGAGACCAGTTATAAATCCACAAAATCCATTAAAACTGCAAAGAAAATTGATGAATTTTGGACACTTTCATTATTTCTAAAAAAGGATACTGAATAAATAAAGCAGCAAACAACAACAACCCCAATATCAACTCTATTAACTTTGTGCTAAGTGTTAGACCTGTCACATAAGTTCAAAGGTCCATCCTTCAACAGCATAAGAACACAATAAACGAAAACAGTCAAAATGGCTGGTGCCTCTATAAACCCACACTTCAGAGAACTACATAATTTTAGAATTCAAAATTGACAAAATGTCAAAATCATTTCAGTATGGAAGTAATAATAGTGCAACATGGAAACATTCAGCACTGACCAAGTCAAGATAAACTAGGAAAAACTTGACATCAATCCGCCAGAAAAGGAATTTGTCCACCTCAAGCATGACTACTGGCGCCTGTGGCATAATTTTGATTCCTGTGTGGCGACAATCTGTGTCTCTCTGCTGGGATCCATTCCTCTCAACTCAGAATGGCTCTAAACAGCCCGGCCCCTAAATGACCTTACAGTGTTGCAAGGGACTTAAAACCAAAAACAAACCTAAACCAAGCCTGACTTACACTATAAGAACAGCCTTTGACCTGACTAGCAGCCCAATGAACGCCATCACAAGAAGGAAAATATACAAGCAGTACACCAAGATGTTGATCATCCATCTGAAAGGGAAACACAGGATTGTCTTAGTTAGCACATAGTCATAGTAATTGATATGAAAAATTCCGCAACTAATACCCACCTGATGCTCTAAAAGACTTAGGATCCTCATAAAATTACAAAGGCACAGCCTTCATGATGTTGTAAATAACAGATGGATTGTTTTCTAAACAGGGTGCTCAATTGTTTGTTCACTAAAATTTCAAAGTAGACAAGACAATTGTAGTGCCTATTCCTCTTGCCAGGGATGACACATTTCAAAGGAAATGCCAAGCTTTCAAATAGAAACGTCATAAAAAAACAACATGTATGGTATTTTCTCATTCTTTTCATGCTTCCATTTCTTTATCCTCCTTTCTCTCTCTCCCCTTCTTTCTCTTTATAAACTTTCAACATCCACTTTTTCACTCACACTTGGAAATGCAATATTGAGGATTATGCTGCTTATATGGAAATATTTCACTAACCTGAAGTATTCCACATCTCCGGAGATCTCGATCGCATCATTCAAACCTCCATCTTTATCTTCTACGTTGACCTTGTCGATGTAACCTCGCACGCTTGTCGCCTCGGTGCGAATGTGATTGATCAGTTTGATGGCCTTGTCCAGGATCGTAGTGTTCAGCTGAGACACTGCCCTCTCAAGATCATCCGACACCTTGGTGGATACTGCCTCAGCTATGGAATCCAATGCGTTCACCTGGATGAAATACAATTTGAGGTTGCAATGCAATACTGATCTGCCATGAAACCGTAACTTGCAGAGACTAATCTCAATACTTCCGGTAGACACCATGTATAGCCTACATTCACACAAACTGAAGAAAAAAAGGAGAAAAAGAAACCTTGCTGCTACTGAACTTACACCAAAAGATACAATGCATTTACTTACATCAGGGTCCCCACCCAAGCATTGAAAATTTTTTCCAAGACCCCTATTCGTGGAGAAAATAAAGCCAACGTGCGTAAAAACGGGTCATAAAAGGGTAGATTAGAAACAGATTAAAAGTGGATGAAAAGTTTGACATATTTCCTTAATTGAAAAGTAGCCTAATTAGTGTTTAATGTAAAGACTTGCAAAAAAGAACATCTATATTACAATTACAGGGTGAGCCAAAAAAAATAGGTTCTGGGTTTTTGCCATATTTTCCTTAATAGCCAATGGATTTTAGCGAAACTTCATATATTGTTAGCATGTCTAGGCGGAAAAAGTTCCTGTAAATTTCGAAGAGTTTGATGATCAGGCGCAAATGATATGCGAAATTTTAAAAGACACCCTAGTTTCCGAAAAAATGCGCGATTTTCCCGAATGTGCAATAAATTGGTAAGCACTGCGCGTGTCTGTAGACGGAAAATGTGGATTTG
>JAUKPP010290912.1:0-10188 GCA_032273245.1 Phyllaplysia taylori
CCCCCCCCCAATGTGAGAAAAGCAGTTTCATTCTACTGATAGTTTGGTTTTGCTACAATTTTTTTACGTCCTATGAAACACTGTTAGGTCATTCAAGAGACGGGCTACTTTAACCCTACTTGTCAGCCCGGGCTGAGAAGACTAATATCAACAGTAAAACGCAGATTGTTTGCTGCTCGCAGATCGAACTCATGTCTTCCGCATGATAGGAAAAGAGCCTAACCCCTACACCACAGACCTGTAAACAAAGGGGAAATAGAAACAAAAACGAAAACAAAACCGTTTTATATTATTGTCAGGCTACTTCGACCTTGCCTGTCAGAGTTCACTCGCCCATTCCAGCAGAGGAACAAGAGATACTCGATTAAAAACCTACCCAATGTAGGCCCCGATGTCAGTTTTCTCTAAAGGCCTAAGGCCGAGCGTCCACGAACCTGTTTTGTCAAATGCAGGCCAGGTTCATCTATTAATGATACACATGAGCCTGGCCTGCAATTGACAAAACATGTCCGTGAACGCCGGCCTCCATTAAACCACGGTGTGTTGGTTTGTTTTGCCGGCTTGTTTTTGGTTTGGTTTGGTTACCAGTTTTACGTCCCATGCAACACTGTAAGGTCATTTAAGAGACGGGCTGCTTCGACCCTGCCTGTCAGGGCCAACCCGGGCTGAGAGGGAAAAATCCCAGAAGAAAAGAAACCCAGATCGTCCGCAATAGGGGATCGAGCCAGGGTCTTCCGCATGCAAAGCGAAGAGCCTAACCATTACACCACAGCGCCGGTCCTGATTAGTTTGTCTGTATAATATTTGTGTATTATGTTTTAATCTTGTTATGCCAATTTTTGCCAAAAACAACTTTCGATTTTTAACTTCCCCATTGAATGTTCCACTTTTCTGTATTGAAGACTTCTTGTATGTACACACACACGCAGTCACACACACAGACACACATATACACACCCGTATTGACACACAGACGTACACACGCGCGCATGCACACCCACATGCTTGCACACACTCCCTATCACTCTTTCTTTCTCTACCGGCGCTGAGGTGTAATGAGTAGGCTCGATGCCTATTATGCGGAAGACCCGAGTTTGGTACCACGCGCCGACGATCTGTTTGTTTTTTTTCTATTGAGATTTGTTACCTCTCAGCTAGGTTTGGCCCTGACAGGCAGGGTCCACGTAGCTCGTCTCTTAAATGACCTTACAGTGTTGCAGAGGACGTAAAATTGGTAACCAAATCCAATCTCTCTCTCTCTCTCTCCCATTACTCGCCTCTCTTTCTTCCCGTATTGTTATAGGCCTATCTATATCTATTCATCCATCTATTCGTCTATCTTACTACGACTCTCTATCTCTTTTTACACATTATCTCAGCACCCCTCCCTCTCAACACAAACGTACACACAGATATAGAAAAAGATATTATGATAGAGTGATACAGACATACACACACAGGCACACACACAGACATAAAGAACATACACATACAAACACACTGTTAAAAGCACACGGAAGGCAAAAAGACCAGTTAATCATTATACTAGGCTCAAGAAAACTCGTTGTACGAGAGTTTTAAAACTTGCTCTAGTTCTGATGCAGTTAGTTCAAAGTTAGTTGTTTATAGAGGCGCCGTCGTCTTTGGCTGTTTTAACCTGTTCCAATATATCTGAGGCCGCTCCAATACCAAGACATGAATGCTTGTTTTTTGGTTACCAGTTTTACATCAACTGCAAAGCTGTCAGGGAATTCAAAAGACGGGCTACTTCGACCCTGCCTGTCAGGGCCAGCCGGGCTCAGCGGGGAAAAAAATCCCAGGGGAAAAAAAACCCAGATCGTGCTCGACCAGGATCGAACTCGGGTCTTCCGCATGACAGGAGAAGAGCCTACCCATTACACCACAGCGCCGTTTGAATGCTTGTAAATACCCAGACACCGAGAGGTTGCTACAGGCAAACACACACACACACACACACACACACACACACACACACACACACACACACACACATATACAAGCACACATACACACACAAACACATACATACACACACAAACACAGAGTGATAAAAGCAAATGCATGACAAAAAAGCCAGTAAATCGCATTACTAGGCTCAAGCAAACACACATTATACGCGAAACGGCAAAGCTAGCGCCACTTTAATGCATCTGACGCCGCCCCAATACCAAGACATGTATGCAGGCGAGGATGCGGACTCAGAACACTCTGCAAGCTCAACACAATAATATTTTCACTATCTCGACATGTTTTGCCTTCCATTAACCTACGGCTGGGCAACAAGTCCTTTTGGGAAAAATCCGGATAAACACTTGTGATATACCCACAAATCCAAGTATTGAATAATGCATTTCGCTTCTAGGAGTAGTAGTCTTTTGCCCCATACGAACTATCTAACTCTGTACTTATTTACTTGTTTCACATAGAGAAAACTTTTTAAAATCCAACTCCCAAAGCTATTAATTCAAGAACTGATTAGCATCTGAATGAAAATGAGTCAGAATAGGAAATCCTTTTGGTAACATCCATAATTGAAATAAAACAAAATGACAGGAAAAGAAAGGAAACACGCGTTGCGGCATGAAGAAAAAAGTGCTATAGTCCGGGCCAGACCTCGTGAGAACCATTTTTCGGGAATGAAATATTAATCACTGGACATACTCATTTTAAACTTGGCATGTGCAATATTCCCAGAAGGTCTTGTTCTCCTGAGTTTTTACGGCAGCATAGGACAATTCCAAATAAGGGTTTTACTCTATAAATTTGAGCTGTTTTAGATCTCCTCTGATGCATTAAAGAAATAGAAATGATACAGCATCATAGATAAGAATAGAGAAGTATTTGTTTATTATGATTTTCAATGCGCACCACGTTCAGCGGCAGTGGTTTTTCTCCTCCCTGCTGCAAAATGGAAAATCTCAAATCGCCGTACTTACCATGAATTCAAACCAATAGTGTAAAACTTCAGTTTTTTGCAATGTATAGACAAAGAAGAAAGTACTTTTCAATCGTAACGTACTCTCTTAAAAAGCAAATGCCAACCAGGACTCTTTGCAAAATGTTTGTATGCTAAATTTGGTAAGGATCCATCAAAAGATAAGTGAGTTGTTCCCGAAAAACAGTTCTCACATAGAATGGTTCGGACAATAGAAGAAAACAGGGTTTTTCGAAATGCAGATCTGACCCCCTATCGGAAAACCCCGCTGTTTTGTAATATCAGTTTGCGACAGCTCTATTTCGACACCAGCAATGGACAAATAATTATTTTAGAGTTCGAGTTCGGTTACCGGTAATTGTATTTTTAGAAAGTATTAAAATAAACGAATAATATAGTCGAATTTCAGCCATCTATCCTTTAAGACGTCTCGCATTATTCGTCTCCAACTTTTCGCTGAGCCTTCTTGTACCTCACCGGCGCTGTGGTGTAATGGTTAGGCTCTTCGCCTTGCATTCGGAAGACCCTGGTTCGATCCCCGATCGCGGACGACATGAGTTTTTCTCTGCTGGGATTTTTTTCCCTCTCAGTCCGGGTTGGCCCTGGCAGGCAGGGTCGAAGTAGCCCGTCTCTTAAATAACCTTACAGTGTTGCTGGGGACGTAAAACTGATAACCAAACCAATCTTGTACCTCCCCACCCATCTCAGAGTTGCATGTTTTGGGCTGACTGCTCAGTAAGCTGATGTTTGATCTCTTTCTATAATGTGAGTGTTGGGCATCTCTCATTGTAGACTGTAGATAAGGAGATGAGTGGCTCTCCAACAGAGAAGGTCATTCTGTCAGCCTGTCTGTCTTCCTGTCTGCCCAATCCGTTTGAATTTTCGTTTCCACGTGTGTGTCCTTCTCTGTTTGTCTAAGACATTTTTTTCTCCACATCCATCTCTCATTGAAACGATGGTTTGTGGTGATATGTTTTAAACACAGGTGCTTAGTTTGGCTTGGTTTTGTTACCAGTTTTACGATCGTTCCAACATTGAAATGTCATTTAAGGTTTGGTTTTGTTTTGTTTTTACGTCCCTTGTAACATTGTAAGGTCATCTAAGGGACGAGCTACTTCGACATTGCCTGTAACGGCCAACCCGGACTGAGAGGTACATAGTCCCAGCAGAAAATCGGAGATTTACTTCATCAATCAAAGTGTCCCACGCGGGCTTCGAACTCACATTCTCTGCGTGATAGGCGAAACGCCTAATTTTTACACCACAGATGCCGGTTAGTCATTGAAGAAAGAGAGAGAGAGAGAGAGAGAGAGAGAGAGAGAGAGAGAGAGAGAGAGAGAGAGAGAGAGCAGCTACTTTCGCCCCTGACTTAGGAGCAACGTAGGCTGAGAGGAACAAATCCCAGCAGAAGAATCGAACTCGGATCTTCTGCATAATAGGCGAAGAGCATAACCGTACACCACAAATTGGTTGTTGAGTACAGTTCTTCTGTTTGTTTGTGCTTTTATCAATCGATGTTTCTTCTTCTCGTACGGTGAGGGAGTTCTTGAGGCGCGTCGAAAGAAGGGGGTGGGTGTGTGTGTGTGGGGGAGGGGGGGTATATAACTTCCAAAGCAGTGCTGCCGAAAAAGTGCTATGAAATTTGATTGCTGTCGATCAAATCTTTAGATCTAAAAAGGTTACAGGGGATTTTAACCAATACGGTAGCACAGTTTTGCGATGTCATTCTGTCAGCCTGTCTGTCTTCCTGGCTGCACATTCCGTTTGAATTTTCGTTTCCACGTGTGTGTCCTCTCTGTTTGTCATTTGCTGGCTGCCCGTCTGTCTGTCTGTTTCCTTGCCGGAGTCTGTCTTTCTAACTATAAGTTTCTTCTGTCTGCCGTCTTTTTAAAAGAATAATATTATTATCTGTTGGTTTATATTGCTGCCTATGTGTATGCCTCTATATTCATCTATTTGTCATTGGTTTGGTTTCCAGTTTTACGTCCCCTGCAACACTGTAAGGTTAGTTAAGAGACGGGCTACTTCGACACTGCCTGTCAGAGCCAACGTGGGCTGAGAGGGGAAAATCCCAGCAGAAAAAGCGCAGATCGTTCGCGACCGGGATGGAACTCGGGCCTTATGCATAACAGGCGAAGAGCGTAACTATTACACCACAGCGCCGGTCTTTGAGTTTGTCTGCATGCCTGTAGACTTCTATATTCGTATTTACTGTGTGTATGACGTTAAAGCTGTTTTTTAATGCGCCAGATTAACTTGTTGTCTGCCTGGTTTGGTTTAGTTTTGGTTTAACGCCCCATGCAAGACTGTAAGGTCTCACACGAGGCGGGACCTCCGAATTTTACGTCCATCTGCGATATACCGCGGGTCACAGCCATGAAAATTCAGAAAATATCCCGAGGAAACTACTAAGATTCGAACCCTGGACCTCCTCATCTGTAGGTGGTTAGTTTAAAATAAATTGTTTATAGAGGCGCCAGCATCTTTGGCTTTTTAAGCTTAAATCTGTAGGCGGGCGCACTACTGACCAGCCGACGACTACCCCTTGTCTGCCTGTCTATTTGTCTGTTTGTGTGCCAGTAGACTTCTATGTTTGCATTTACTGTGGGTCTGACGTTCACATTCTACTGTGCTCACAGACCGGGCGCCATTCCGACAGTGCATTTCCGCTACCGCCCTTAAAACATTCCATAGGGTAATTCCAGATTTGTGGCGTTTGTTTGGTTTGGTTACAAGTTTTACGTCCCTTACAACATGGTAAGGTCATGTAAGAGATGGGCTGCTTAGATCTTGGCTAAAACAGCCAAAGAAGCTGGCATCTCTATACACAATTATCTTAAAACTTCGACCATGCTCATCAGGGCCAACCAAGGCTGAGAGGGATAAACCTCAATGGCAGACAGTGCAGACCATCCGTTTGTGAGATTAAACTCGGGTCTTCCGCATGACAGGCAAAGAGCCTAACCATTACACCAAAGTCCCGGTATCTGTGGTTACCTGTAAGGTAACACTGTAAGGTCATTTAAGAGACGGACTACTTCGATCCTGCCGGTCAGGGCAACCCGGGCTGAGAGGGGAAAATCCCAGCAGAAAAAACCCAGATCGTACGCGATAGGGGATCGAACCAGGGTCTTCCTCATGCAAGGCAAAAAGCATAACCATTACACCACAGCGCCGGTAAGGTAGGTGGATTCTTTTGCACCACGGAAACTGTGTTGCATTTTCTAAGTAAGAACGCAAACAAGAGGTGTATAATATCCCGATACGCCGTTTTAGGTGAGCAGTTCATTCTTTTTTTCACTGACCATAAGATTTCACATACACTTTTGGCATCATATCTCAAACATATCAAGATATTGTAGACACGCACAATATAAAAGTATGTAAAGACAAAGGAGTTGAGAAAACAACAACAAGTACATTATAATACAACAAACAAACAACAAAACATTAAAAAAGAAACAAAATATATCTGCCATTAGATTGATTTGGGTTGATTTCCAGTTTTACATCCCAGGCAACACTCTAAGGTCATTTAGATTTCTTCTTCGTCCCTGCCTGTCAGGGCCAACCTGGACTGAGAGGGAAAACTCTCAGCAGAAAAGAACTCAGATTGGCCGCGACAAGGCTCGAACTCGGGTACTCCACATGTCAGGCTAGGATACTAACAATTGCACCACAGTGCCCTACAAATAGAAAAAGCAAGCAATCAAATATCACCAAAACATAACATTAATGCATTGAAAGGCAGTAAAAAAATCCGTAGATACTACTGTTGGTGTTCTGGCCGAGGGTCGATGAATTTCCCTTACTGTTTTTATACATACTGTATTAATCTTGCCCAGGGGTCAACCCATGAGGCGTCGATGGTCGAGCAGTAGTGCGTCCGCCTACTAGAATGGGGGTCTCGGGTTCGAATCCGGGGAGGTTGGCCGTTTTTTTTTTTTTTTTAGCTTTCAAGGCTCCGGCACCGGTAGTAACGGGGATGGACGTAAAATTTGGAGGTCCCGCCTCGTAAATCACCTTACAGTGTTGTATGGTGCAAACCAAACCAACCGGCAAATAAGTAATTCATCGTTAGTTTATAAGTTCCAGCAACTTGATGTATGTTCCACCTAACATCACATTTGTTGCGAAATATCTCAACATTTCGTCATTATGGAGGAATGTCTGCAAAGCTACTCTTGAGAAACACGAATGCCATGTAAAAGATTATGTTATTATGTAAATGGATGTCACTATTAAAGCCGTATACTATGAATTACTACTAGCAAAAATTGACAGCAGAAAATCTGCACGACTCAACTGACGATATGATTACCGTTTGAATTTCAATTATAATTTTTTGGAATGACCCACAGGCAGACAAAACATGTCTAAACAATTATTGGTGAGAGTCTCCTCTGGTTCCGCCTTGCCCAGACAATGGAGGTGGACGAAATCCGAATGGGTTATTTGTTTATTTGAATAATTTAAAAAAGGTTCTGAATGGAAATCATACTCGATATTTGCTTTTGACCAAGTACTGCTTGTCCTTTTCTACACCTGTATTGTCAATGTTTACCAGGTATTGACCCGGGTCTATGGCATGGCTTTTCGCCTTATAAAACGTTAGACCCGAGTTCGATCCTAAGTGTGGACGATCACGTTTTTCTGTTTTGATTCAACCCTCTCAGCCGGGGTTGGCTCTGGCAGGCAAGGTCAAAGTAGCCCATCTCTAAAATGACCTTATAGTGTTATAACGGATACAAAACTTGTATGAACGCTACGGCCGTGATAAAAAATGACCCAGACATTCATATTGACCCTTTTAAAATTCTATAATCTGAAGTTGGGTATTAATGAGACTGCAAAAAGATCAATTCCCATAATAAAGCTTCTGCTTTCTCGAACTATTCGGATTTCACAAATAGCCACAACGAATTAATTGAATGTTCTCCAAGGAGCCGTTGTCCAGCAATGCCAGATATAGAGGGTGGTAACAAGGTTACGGGCTCAGATAACCAATTGTGTTGTACTCTGCTGGTTGGGTTTTGTCCTATTCCTTACCCTTTAAGAGTAAACTAGAGAAAAGAACCCTGTAAGTGGATTATGTTGGGGCTCGTAACTTGAAGCCCTAAAAGCAGAAAGCAGAGAAAAAGTAATCGGGGATATTTATCTCCGAAAGAGGTTCACAGTTTCTGGAAGTGATGCTAAATAAGGACGTCTTCGCAATTGGATCAAGCGTTAACTTAGGCCTATCACGTCATCTCGCAGGTTTGGTTTGGTTTGGTTACCAGTTCTAAGTCTCCTACAACACTGCAAGGTCATTTAAGGGACGGGGGGGGGGGGATACTTTGACCTTGCCTGTCAGGGCCAACACGGGCCAAGGGGAACATGCAACAGCAGAAAAAACGAACATATTCTCGATCAAAAAAACTGTCCCACGCGGGCCTCGAACTGTCATCCTCTTCGTGATAGGCGAAGTGCCTAACCTTTACACCACAGACACTGGTGCTATTTTGGAGGTTGCATTTATTGTTATACCTTGTTTGTTATAACCTGCTATTGTTGGTGACGTGTGTGCATGCAGCCACGTGTCCTTACAACCACATCCAAATACTGTAGCACACACAAGCACACACGCACATACACAAACAAAAACACACACACAGAATCACGGTGACACACGAACTAAAAAAACACAAATTCTCTCTCTCTCTTTGTCTGTCTCTCCCTCTTTCTCATTCTCACACAAACACATGCATACACAAACAGACCCCAAAATGCATACAGGCTTATCTTAAGGTTTGGTTTGGTAACCATTTCTACGTCCCCTTCAACACTGTAAGGTCACTAGAGACGGGCTACTTCGACCCTGCCTGTCAGGGCCAACACGGACTGAGAGGGAAAAGATCCCAGTAGAAAAAATCCCAGATCGTCCTCGATCTAGGACAGAACCGGGGTCTTCCGCGTGCAAGGCGAAGAGCCTAACCATTACACCACAGCGGTTGTGCACCCGCCTACAGACGAGGAAGTCCTGGGTTCGAATCCGAGGAGATTCATCGGGATGTTCCGGAGTTTTCATGGCTCCGACCCCCTGTCCTATCTGAGTTGGACGTAAAATTCGGAGGCGCCGCCTCGCAAATATGCTTGCAGTGTTACAAGGGGCGATAAACTAAAATCAAACAAACAACAATACTTTGATAATATGTTGGCCTTTACGTTTAATATGACGCACATGCTAATGTGGCCTTGTGCATATTTTCATTGATTTTAGCGAACTGTAAGCCTAATCTATAGGCCCATATTTCAAAACTCTAATGCAGGTTATTAAATATGCAGGCTTTCAAGAAATCCTCTTCGCAAGGATTACGTGGCTCAAAAGGTAAGCGATCTAGTGCCAAAACTCCCGTAAAATCTCTTTAAAAATGTGGCCTACATTAACATTATCAGCATTTTGGTTTGTTTTGGGTTTTTTATTTTGTTTTTGTTGTTTTTCTTTTTTGTTGTTGCTGTTGTTGTTTTGTTGTTGTTGTTGTTTTTTGTTGTTGTTGTTTGGGGAGGAGGCTGTTTTGTTGTGGTTTTTGTTTTCCATTTTGTTTAAAAATAAATTTTTTAAAAATTATATAGATAAATAATTCATTTTTGTTTTGCTTGGGTTTGTTTTTCTTATTTTTTGTTTGTTTGTGTGTGTGTTGTTGTATTTTCTTCAATTTTCAAAAAACTAAATTTAAAAAGTCAATATAGATATCTATTTCATTCATGCCGATGAGGACATTTCGGGTACAACGGCATTATTAATCAGATACATGTTCTCTAACAATACAAAACTAATTACATGGAGCAACCGTTGCTGTGGTGTAATGGTAAGGCTCTTCGCCTGTCGCACGGAAGACCCGAGTTCGATCCTGAGCGCAGACGATCAGTTTTTTTTCTGCTGGAATTTTTTCTCTCTTAGCCCGGGTCGCCCTGACAGGCAGGGTCGAAGTAACCCGTCTCTTAAATGACCGTACAGTGTTGCAGGGGACGTAAAATTGGTAACCAAACCAACCCTAATAATATCAACAACAGGTCAAGAACATCCACAGCTCAGAGCAGGGAACTTTTCATCGTACTTGCTCTCAGGCATTCTTTCACCCTGTGGCCGGATGCATCAAGCACCCGTAAAGTTAATTGGTCGTACGGGCTAGTAAGTCGTAGCCTCTACACCTAGGTGTATTTTGGACGAATTTGGCATGCATGAAATTTGG
>JAUKPP010290977.1:0-10184 GCA_032273245.1 Phyllaplysia taylori
TAAGATAAGATAAGATAAGATAAGATATACTTTATTAATCCATCAGAAGAGGAAATTTGCTTTGTGCCTATTGGCTTATTCTGTAACTTATTCTGGACCATCTTTTCTAATCTAGATATAAATCGGAGGAAAAATCTATACCCGGTCGTCATTTATTGATCACTCATTAGAACCTCTGAAGCATTTAAAATTATTTCGTTATGGTGAGAAACTGCAGCCATGTAAAATTTTACTTTTTACAAGTTTGCAGAGGTAGATAGAAGTTTCAACAGTCAATTTACTTTATGCTTGCTGACACTTCCTGTTGTGATTGTCGAAAAGTGAGGAAGCAACGAGTCGACGACAGGTCAGTGTTTCCACCGAGGTGAATGAATGAATGCTCTCACTTGTTAGCCAATATTAATATACTGACAACAGTGGATCTGTATAGAATTTGACTTGACAGCACTAGCAGGTAGGCAGGCCGTTTAATACACTTGTCGGTGTCAGCAGTGACGAGTGCGTGTGTGGTTCTTCCTCCGCGCCCAGGCCCTGACTACTCTTCTGACTCAAAAGTGGACGCTCTGTCTGTCTGGCTGTTCTCGACATTCTCATCATACTAGATATCTAGATTCTAGATCTAGTACTAGGTGTCTCATTCGGAATTTCCTCCGCTGCTATCTTGACTGTACTCTCTCGGTGAGTAAGTCTGACTTCTTTTTATAGACTATAGTATAGGTATAGGATAGGATGGAGGAACCATGTTTGTTTTCCTTCCAAGAGCCACCTTTAACTTAGGCCTACGCAGATGACGTATGGCGTTTCTTGCTTTCACTTGCGTCTTGTGATGGCTACTGTGGGCAAGATGCTGGAATAGGGGAGATGACTCTAATTTCCATAGTTTCCTCCGTGAGTGAAAGATCGCCAGAGGGGGTAGTACAGTAGGAAAAGAAAGAGGCCGCGGTAGATGGATGGAGAGAAAGAGAGGGAGATAGGAAGAATGGAAAAGATGGGTAGAAAATATAACAAAGAGGTATAGAAGGAGAGATGGATGGAGAAAGAGGGGGTGTGAGTTGGGAAAAGAAAATGAAGAATACACTGTAGGGGAGGAAAAAGTATAGATCTACCGATAGGGAGAAGAAGTAGGGGAACGAAAGAGATGGAGGAATTGAAAGATAGATGAAACTGATGACAGAAGAGAAAAGAGAGGGAGGGAGGATGAAAAGAGGAGTTTTCAGGGGGGTGGGGCCAGATTTGCAGCAACACTATATTTGTAAAAATAAAGGGGGAAGGATTTGTGGCTGTGGTCGATGAGATATCTGAGGTCAATATGCTAATGTACCCATTATAAGAATACTTATCCATGCAAGCTAAAAAGGAAAGAAGGTGTGGGGATTGTGTGTTAGGAAAAAGTCAGATTTTGGCACTAAGGTTGAAAAAAACTTTGTTAATAATCTGTGTGTATATCATGCATGCTCTTTTGTGCACTGTAATTCCGTGTAAGAAAAACATAGGCGGTACCGGTACAAGTAAAGCGATAATATAAAAGTCATAGGAGCTTCCGAGGACCCACGTATGTTACATTACTACATGTACAAGCGGCAAGGCTCATGCCTAATCAGCATCTTAGATAAAAGAAAAACCAATAATTTATTTTGTGACATCATTTCCAGATCTTTTAGGCTGGGAAGAGCATATATGTAGTAGAGTTTCTCACTTACTCTGCCACTCTCTTGTGGTACACCGTATTGGGAAAGACTTATCTTTGTTTCTCTGTGGTATTTTAAGTTATTGAGCGCTGCATCCTAGGGGCAATTTATGTTATTCATGAAGAGGCACAGTGAATCAGACAGAAATGCAGATAGCAGGCCTAAACTTAGAGGGTCTGAAGCGTATTATAATGCTATTTGCCAACAAACATGATACGGACGGCATGGATGGAGTTAGCACACCGTAGTACTTAAGGCAATGGATTTGGTCTGATGAGAAAATTATGGGTTAGTCCAAATAATTACTAGAGGCCTATTGATTTGTTTTTTCTTTAAAGTTCAGTTTGACCTGAAGTGAAAGTACATAGCACAAATAGCTTAAAATCACTGTTGCTAGTTATTTTTATTGTGATAATTAAAAAAAGAAATATATTTTGACTTTTGAAATGGCTTGGTATTTTAACCAATTCTACCATTTTTAAAGGATTCACCACCCACTTTTGCCAATAACATTTTAAGACTAAGACCATGACAAACTTTTCTCGTTTTAGGATTGTCACATTCATTACTGTTTCGTAAGCATAGTAAAGGCTAGTGACAATGTTTTGGGGTTTTTTTCTGTTTCTTACAGTAATTTTCAAATAAACGCCCTGACGTGCTTGGCCCTATTTTATTTCTATTTCGTTGAAACATGAGCATCAGTTGTTTCTTACTGCAATATCGTCAGTCTGGTGATGAAATCACGGATCCCACTGGGGGAAAATTTTTCAGGAGGGCCTAAAGACTGTTTATATAATTTACTACTAGAATTGTTATAAAACTTTCAACTGAAATAGTTGCTTCAAATGAGAAGTAAAAATTGTGACTTAGTTGTATTACACATTTGTTTTTGTTATGCAAGTTTTGTGGGATCTGCGATTGTGCTATCGAGCTTTCCAGATATATGAAATCGCGGATACCACAACGCGTGGTTTTCGTGGATTCATCCCCGGTGAATGGCATTGCGCCCCTCGCGCAACCCACAAAGCCACTTTCACACCACTCTCTACCTGTGTTGTCCCGTCGATCCCATATTGGGACATGACAAAGTGTTTACATAACATGTATGTTTACTTGTAGTCCCTTGGAATGACATGTTTCAGGCTTTGAAGGTATTCAAATTTTCTTATCGAAATTTTTTGTCCTGTTTTATACAAAGGGGACAGTTCACTGTTGTCTTTATTCCCTTTTTTAGTTTCTGGCAGTGTTTTCCAGACTTCGTCAAAAGTCAACTTGTAGAAAATTTCTCCTTGCGTTGTGTACCTGAGTGCCCTGATGTCGTTGACTGTTGGGTCTCCTCGTCGTCTTCGCCCAGGACGAATTGAGGGGCGTGCTGCAATGGCCGAGTAGTTCTTGAAGAACGTATGGTCGATGCTTCTCACAGCGTACGGACGAGGGTTCTTCCTGGCTGTCTCAAAGATTACCAGATAGTCCGATGGGGCAGAAATAGGTGTCCTCTCAAGCTTTCTCTCGATAACGCTGTGCATTGAATCCACCTCCATGTGAGTGTGTCCTTTAACTAAATACTTGTGCTCAATTTCAACGTGAGCAGTTGATGCATGTTTGCTTCAGTGCGCTTGCAGGTATTGCATTTTTATTTTGGTAGACACACCCATCACTGTAGATAAGTTTTTTTGTCCTCACATGTCCCTCAATAAAGTCAAGGATGCAGCTGGTGAACTCGTTAGCTGTGAGGGCTCCTACTCCTTCATGCCAAACATAGCATGTCGCGTCTTTAGTGGCAACGTTATACACGTTGAAATTATGAACCGCTAACTTAGTTTTAAAGTATGAACTGGATGCATTTATCGATGGTGCGAGCAGGACACCCTGCAGATCTATGCACAGCACAGTGACGTCTGCCTGGGCTCCAGTGGCCTCCTCCTTATCTTTATCATTTTGGTTTGAAAATACAAATGTTTCTGGACTCCAACAGCTCCACAAATGTTCTTTGGTACACTCCTCCTTGTAGGATCAATGAAGATCAGCCAGGGAGCGGAAGCATGGCTCAAGGTACAGCTTCCCTGTATTCTTCCTACAGTAATGGGAAGGCAGTTTGTTTAGCTTATCAAGGAAGAGCGCAGCATACTTTTTGCTTTCCTCTGATCTATCATAGTGGGGGTTGTTTGGCCGGCAAGATGGCTCTGGGTTGCCAAAGGCGGACCGAATGAAATGTTCTGTCAGCCCTGTTGTAGCCAAAAACATTTGCTTGCAAACTTTCAAGAGCTGGTGATCTTTCTTGAGGGTCCATTGCACAGCTTGGAACCAGATTTGCATCCTCAGCACCCATTAAATTGCCATTGCGGTACTTTTCATTACCAGACGCTGTGATGTACCATTGCATGAGCATCTGTTGTTTGGTAGCAATGTCTTTCTTTAAAAAAGGCGTAATGCCAGCGCACCTGCGTGCCTTCTCTTGTTCGGCAGGCCTATCGCCGTTGCAGCCGATCCCTTTTGGTAAACTCTGCACCTCTTTCGCTTTGATGGTAAATGGAGCATGCTGTAATTAGGAGGCATTGAGGATTGTCCATCGTTTTCCGACTCATAATCTGTCTCAGGGTGTTGTGCAGAGGTACTTGATTCCTGTAGTTGGGCAGGGATACGTGTTTCCAGATTTTGAGTTTGGCCTGGGCTACCTGATACAGTGGAATGGGCTAGGCTTCCTGATACAGTGGAATGGGCTAGGCTTCCTGATACAGTGGAATGGGCTGGGCTACCCGATACAGTGGAATGGGCTAGGCTTCCTGGTACAGTGGAATGGGCTAGGCTTCCTGATACAGTGGAATGGGCTAGGCTTCCCGATACAGTGGAATGGGCTGGGCTTCCCGATACAGTGGAATGGGCTGGGCTACCCGATACAGTGGAATGGGCTGGGCTACCCGATACAGTGGAATGGGCTGGGCTACCCGATACAATGGGTTGGGATGGGTCACATATTTCTGTATCAGAAATTCTTTACCTTGTTGGACAAGGCTTAGAAGGTCCTCGAGAAATTTGTTCCATTTTACGGTGGAATGTCTGCGAGTGGTATTCAGACATGAGTGTAGCAATAATGGTGAGCGGTAAATTTGCTCTCTTAAATTTCTCATTAGCCGAAAGTTCCACTTTTGTCGAGCTTTGCCACATTGTGGCGGTGAAGACTCCGGTTGCTTGGTGTGGAGGGTTACGTGAGCTGTGCTGTTTAGTCCATCTACAGTGTGTTACCTCCGGCGCGAATGCTGATTGTCCTGCTTGGATGCGTTGAGCCATTATATGACGACAAGGCAGTCGACGGGTCATGTAAAAAGAGCAAGTGCAGGTGCTTGTTCCACACTGGAAGTGCCGATTGTGACATTCCACAAGCACGTCGTTTACCACCGCCACATCGGCAACTTTCTCCATTTCAAGCTTAGCTAATTTGAATGCTTCAGTTGTCAGCATTGCGTAGTATAGCTTTTCCTCCTGGCCTCACTGACGAACTGCGTCGTTGGAACTTTCACTTCGTTCATCGCCTGCCTATGTGAACGTTCATTGCGGAGTGTCGCAATCAGTCCCAAAAGTTTCGTTGTCATGTCCTTTAAGCTTGTTCTATGCTGCACTACGCTTTTCAACTTATGAAAGAATGATTCGATCCTGTTGGTGGTGTTGGTTCCAAAGTTGAAGGTCTTAATTTTGAATGCTTGGACCCACTCTGTGCGGATCGGATGCCAGTTGCTTTCAAAATGTCTTTCCACTGTTCCGCCGAATTCTTTTATTTTCTGGTGCAGCTGATCATACTCGGCTTCGGTGGTGGAGTAGGTGATTTCCTCCAACAGTTCTAACAGCCTTGTTCTCTCCTCTGATGTTATTATTAGCCCTTGCTGTTATTTCCCTAGAAAAGGTGCGAAGGATATGGAACAGGCAAATTTGTAACTGCGCTTGCAGCATTTCTGTCTGAAACGCAGACCTCTCTGTGAAGTCCTTGTCAGTGATGACGATGTCGGCGTTTTCCCATTCAGGGTTATCGGCCTGTTGAAAAAAAAGTTAGACGTCAAATTAAGTACAAATTGGTGCATTGAATCACCACCACCATTACACATATCGTGACCTCAGTTTGTTTGTTTAGTTAGGATTTTGGGGATCCATCGACTATATAAGGTCATTTCGGCATCCAGAACCATTCCTGGGGATAGGGATTAATTTGACTTTTGCTTGTAATTATAATGATAATAATAATAATAATGTAGATAATTTATACAGCGCCCACTCCCGTGAGTACACAGCTCAAGGCGCTTTACATCAATCTTTAACAAAAGCCATACAGATGGACAGGGTGGTATAGCAAGATATACAAAAACCACATGCACACACACACACACTGACACACACAAACACACATGTGCTCACAAGCACACCCAGAGACACACACACACCAATACACAGATACAACTTTTCTCCAACTTTAATTATCAAGATATTATTGGGGTCATAATAGGCTGCACAGTACATAGCGAAAACGAACATAGCGAAATCTGCACGACACACTACTACATATTACCGTCGTCTGTGGTGTAATGGTAAATTGTGTTCAGGCGCAGAGGACTTGAGTTCAATGCAGGGTCAAAGTGGCCCGTCCCTTAAATGACCGTGCAGTGTTACAAAGCCGATTTACTCCTTTATTCCTGAGTATTTCATTTACAAAAATTATTCTAATTTTGTTGTATCTAGTAAATACCTCATTACTAAGCGAGATAATTTTAGGGTAATAATAGGCTATATTGGATTAATTTATTTATTTACTTTAATTTTGATGTATCTAGTAATATCTTCACACTGACCTTGAAAATTTCAATCATTTCGCGTATGGTGCTTTGGTCCTCTCTTGTTACCATGAAGAAGCAGACGCAATGGCTTCTAAGATTGCCATCCACCACAACAATTGCGTAAAGTGGCATTTGATTGAGACTGAGTTTGTAACAATGTAAGTGGAATCCACAATCAGGACTTCTGGATATTTGGCAAATTTTGCTTTCATTACTGCATCCTGAAAGAAAATCCCAGTGACAGCATTGGACTGGTTATGTGCCACTCACATTGTCACAGAGGGGTGACTATTCTCCAAATATTTTCTAAGTTGTCACAGTTGATCGGTATTTCCCATTTTTTACACAGGCAAATGAGACGTTCGCGTGCTTTATACATTCGCTGAAAACTTTTGGGGGGCATTTCTTGGCAGCCGCGGTAACAGTGCACGCTTCTTTTCGATAAAGGTTCACGAAATTCTGTTGTTCAAAATCCCTAATCACTTTTTCCAGTTCCTCGAATGTCGAAAAACTCTGCCCAACAGATAGATTGGATGTCGCCATGTCAGCCACCGCAAAAATCAAAATCCTCAAATGAACTATACCTTTCCACTGCGAAAGACAACTATCAACAGCACGTCTGAGACTGCCCCTCTTAAATATGAGGCTGTACGAGAGAGTGTTTACGGTAACTGAGAACTACTCCGACTCGGTTTGAGAGTAGTTCAGAGGTCAGGGGCATGAGAACTAAGCTTATAGGAACCAAGGCTCTTGATAGGAACCCATGCCATTCCATGACTGACTTTCGATCATGATGAAAGGAATGAACTGCAGCAAGAGCAACAAATATCATTAACAACAAAAACTACGAGAACGTTCAGCAATGTCTTGAATTGTGTTCTGGATTTTATTCGTATTAGCTGTCCGGGACATAAGCTCACCTGAGGAGAGTCGAGAGTAATGATTTAGAGAAGTGCCACCACTAGATCTAAATGCTAGCAGATCTAGTGCGTCTCTCCGTGTGTCAGATCATTTTTATTTATTCTCGTTGCCGATACAAATGTGTGAGGGACCGAGGAATAGACTAAATGGCTATACCCACGTGGGTCCGGGATTGCATAAAAGGATAATAATTTGAGAAGTGGACGTGCTGCCCAATGGGGGATGCAAGAGGTATTACACAGAGCAGAACGCCTTGATTGCTTTTAAAACTCCTACCCACAATAATTACCAATTATTTACAATTTCTAAAAAAAATCAAATATTTCAAAGGACGTAATTTGTGATTACATTGGATTTGTTGTTTGTGTATAGATTTTACTTTTGAATCAGTCAATAGAATGTAATAAATTGTTTGGGCTTCCTCAGACTGAGCATTTGTGTTTGTTAAAAAGGTAACTTCTTGATCCCGCCGCACTTACTTAGTACAGAGTGCATCGCATAAAAAAAAATTACCGTTTCGTGATTTTTTTCACATTACTCTGATGCAGAAATTTGGGGTTATAACATGACATTCGGCCTACCTATCTTTGGTTACACTTAAAATTCAATAAAATAAGCAAAAATGCAAAATTATTAAAACTTTGAAAGACATTTTTGCATTAGATACTGATTACATGCAGACACATTGCGAAATCATGCATTAAAAGTTTTCAAGAGAATGTTATGCATCTCAAATTTAGAAGTGCATGTCCGTGACGTTTTAGGTGTCTGTCTGTGACGTTTGAGGTGTCTGCTCAGTTGATTGGCTCCCATTAAATAATGTTTGAGTGCAAAGAATTCATATTCAAGAGGAAAAGGGCTTCAACCAGTACTGATGGCAGAGTGTTAATTTTTGCCACCACTGTTAGTTTCAAAGAGTTTCTCAAGTAACCCCACCTTCTACTCCAGGTTGACGCAGAGTCTGTCCTTGACATGGTGGTTTTTGCCCTGTAACTTAAAACGTCTTGGATCATGGCGCTTATCTTTTCATATGTGTAGATACTTTACCCGGGGGGGACATCACCGGGTAAAATATCTTGGGTGTAAGTGAAAACACTAGCATGCTACAAGTCTCTAAAGTCTCCGAAATGTCTGTCCGTGACATACGGAATTGGCCCCCTACTACCAGTAGTAGTTATAGATTTTACTACAGTGTTATATTTTTTGTCCTTCCATCTCTCTGCTCTTTGTACTATAGAGCTAAAGTAATAATTAACCTAGACTCGCCAGCAAAAAATTACCCCGATATCCACATGCATCCTCTTTAAGGTCCAGAGTGGGTTCTGAAATCCAATTTTGGGGTGAAATATTGATGTGGGGTTTTTATTCATTTTCTGCTAGCTCTATCATTCTTCTACAAGTTGTATGCGTTAAATTACCCAGGAATTCCTAGATTATTTGTTACTAATTTTTTTTTCTACATGAGGGTTATGTGGCTATTCCCCTAAAATTTGATGAAAATTCTCTGAAAAGGGGATGTTAATTACAGCAACTTGCTGGATCGAATACTGCAGTAACCCAGATTTCCGGGCTCTCACGAATATTTGCTACGATTATATTTAGCCAGTGTCAAGGTTCAAGGCTGATATCATATGTATTTGATGTGGAAACTTCCTCTACAGTTACATACTTTCAGTGGAATCTCATAAGCCCATAGTAGCTGTAGTAACCACGTGACTTTTACAACACCAAGTTATCTGTCCCGGCTGCTAACTGGCCTGCGCTCTGATTCATTCTCAGCTCTTGCTGGTCAGCATGACCCGTGACCTAGGTCAGAGTTTGCCTCACTGCACATGCATTCTATATCTTTGTCTTCCTTTCACTACTAAGCTTTAGTAGCTTTGAAAATACCCAAAATGAAGTATACGAGTATTCAAAACGCTCTGCTTTGATATGGCATCAATGTACCAGGGTGCGTTCTGAGGTTTCAATATGTTTCATAGAGAAAAAAATATCGAAAATGGTACGTTATTTTTAAACGTGAATATCTCAAAACATACTTTTTTACTACTACTCTGTTTTGACAACTTCTCTTCTATTTTTCAATGGATTGACTTGAAATTTGACTGCAATAAAAGTGTGCATTGGTTTTGAGTTGTGTTGTATAGTTTTGAAGAAATAAGTATCTTTTTGTGATATAATGTGTAAAAATAAAAGTGTACACCTTTTATGTGTATTTTCATAGTGCTGAAGAACAAAAAGTATGAACAGTACACCCCAACCCATGCATACTTTTCTTTTAAAAGGGTAAAAAATATGTAAAATTTGAAAATGATCTATATACAATATTGTTGCTGATTTTACGTTCGAAAAATTGCCGCTATTTTTAGATTTAAAAATCCAATATGCAGTTGTTTCCATGACAACATATTCATAAATATTATTTTTCAAATATAATGTTCCTGCTAATTTGGACACGAGGAACGCTGGTTTTCAAAATGGCTTTCAGAACCGGCTCCTACCCTTAACACCACTAGATCTTTAGCTAAGCACTCTTTTGAAAAAACTTTCTCAGGGTCCACCAATCATCAAACCTGGTTATATAATATTGTTTTCACCAGAGGGGAAAGAGAAATATTTTAAAAAAGGAAAGTAAAAAATAATTTTAAAAATCATGATCAAAATGAAATTTGAACTTTTTCTTCTCGTTCATCTAAATGGCCAATCCAGTCTCTAAAGCGAAGGCTGCTGTTCGCCGCAGGTCCTCGAGGTTCCC
>JAUKPP010290988.1:0-10184 GCA_032273245.1 Phyllaplysia taylori
TGTGTGAGTGTGAGTGTGTGTGTGTGTGTGTGTGTGTGTGTGTGTGTGTGTGTGTGTGTGTGTGTGTGTGTTTGTGTTTGTGCGGGCATGCGTCAATCCCCACGTTCTCGTGAGTATTTCCAGAGAGGTTTTATTTGAGAGGAGAAACGAAGCTTCTAAACGAGAAAAATGGGTCACACGATCGAAGCGCGGATAACAAAAAAGTAAAAGAAAATATGGCAGATTGTGAATGGTGATCCGCGCTTGGTTATTGTTATCCACGGCCACTCTTGCAATGCTCTGTTGCCACGGGCCGTTTCTTCTCTGAAACTACATGTATAGTATTAGCCTCTCTGGTTTTTCTAACAAAAAATTAATGCAGCAGCACCCAGTGAACAATTTGTTGTGACCTACTTTCCATAACCCGTTTTTTCCTCTACTCTTAACTTTTATGGTTTTTATTTCATTTTTGTGTAGTTTTAGGGGGATGGAGGGGTTGGGGGCGGGAGAAAGAGAGAGAAGAGAGAGAGGGGAGGGAGAAAGAGAGAGAGGGAGAGAGAGAGAGGGGGGGGAGAAAGAGGGGGAGGAAGAAAGAGAGAGAGGGGGGAGAAAGAGGGGGAGGAAGAAAGAGAGAGAGATCTTACAGTTTTTCAAGGGCGTAGAACCAAAACCTACCTACATCTTAGCACAGTAAACGACAAAAATATCCGCTGAACTTTAGTAGCCTATCAGGTTTGGTTTGGTTACCACTACCAGTTTTACGTCCCCTGTAACACTGTAGGGTCATTTAAGAGACGGCCTACTTCGACCCTGCCAGTTAGAGCCACAGAATAGATATAATATTATATCTATTCTGTGGTTAGAGCCAACCCGAACTGAGGGGGGAAATTCCCACACAAACAAAACACACAGATTGTTCGCAGGCGGGGTCGAACTCGGGTCTTCCGCGTGATAGCCGTGAAGAGTCTAATCATTCCACCACAGCGCCGGGTTAGTATCTGGGTCAGGCACGGACGTCGTGAGACAAACAGTTCCGTTGAAACATCCTAACCGGAAGCTCTCGTGGTCTAGAGGTCATGGAGTTAGCTTCCGCACCAATGGTGCGGGGTTCGAACCAGAGGCAGTGCTGGCATGTTATCCCAAAAATATTTCTTCTTCTTCTTCTTCTTCTGTGCCTTGCCTACTCTTTCATCTTTCTGTCTTACTCTTCCTCTCATTCTCTCCCTTGTCCCCTCCTCTCTGCTACTCTTGTCCTCTCCCTTGCATCTCTTCTCTTATGTCTACTCCTTCCCTTTCAACCACAACCCTAATCTTTGGGTAGGTAATTTTCGGCAAAGGACGAAAAGTCTCAGGGCCCCGGTGTACTTCGCGCACGTTTAAGATTCCTTGGTGCCTGAATATCGAAAAGAGTAGGCCCATTAGGCCGTCACCCGGGCAAAATTCAAAATCAATTCCTACCAAAAATACTTAAGAATGGTTTGCGGCGCCGAAGTGACCTTATAGCATAGAGTCGATGGAGCCGTAAGACTAACCCCAACAAAACAAACAAATAACCCTAAACCGACGTACACTACAATTTTGAAGAAATTCTCACTGAATTCTCAGGACTTTTTACCCTCTCGGGTGAAAAATAAAATCCCAACTTAGGATAAAGCCCAACGATGCCTAGATCCTAACCCTAACCACCAGACTCTGTGGTGTAATGGTTAGGCTCTTTGGTTATCACGTGGCAGACTTGCATTCGATCCCATTTTTCTGCTGGGATGTTTCCCTCTCAGTCTGGGTTGGCACTGACAGGCAAGGTCGAAATAATCTGTCTCTCAAATCATCTACCGGCGTCTATGCTGTAATGGTTAGGCGCTTCGCTTATCACGCAGAGGACATGAGTTCGAGGCCCATGTGAGGCAATTTGTTTGATCGAGCATCTCCGTTTTTTAATGTCCCTCTCAGCCCGGGTTAGCTCTGACAGACAGGGTCGAAGTCGCCCGTCCCTTAAATGACCTTACAGTGTTGCAATGGACGTTAAGCCAAAACCAAACCAAACCAACCATCAAATGACCTTACAGTGTTGCAAGAGAAGTAAAACTGGTAACCCAACCTAACTTAAATAAGCACTGCAGACCATAAGAAATCTTGCGTATTGGCAACACAATGGCAAGTCTTCCGGATTCTCTGCTACTGAAAATAAGAAAATAATTCAGGATAATCCCCAGGCCGCCCCGCCTCCCCCATCTCTATAAAACCAAATGCACAAAATCCTCAGTCAAATTACACACAAACTCATCACTGTTTCAGGTTTAGTTCACATTTTATTGGAGTCAGTATTTTTCCTTCAGTGTGACAATGACCAGAGAATGCCTGGATTCACCGACATTGTCCAGCCCAAAGTCCATCACAGGCTGGACGTGACAAGCCACACATTCTCCATCAAACTTTACACACCCACGTCCCCACAAAACACAAAAACAAATCATCGATTTACTTACATTAACTTTCTCTAGAAATTGCCTGGGATGAATCATCAACTCCATCCCACCCCCCTCCCCCCACCCTGGACAGCAATCAAAGTTTGTTGAATGAAGAATTCAAACTCACCATCACTTCACAAAGTGTGCGACAAAAAACAAAAACAAAAAAAAAAAACTACCAGTCTTATGTCTTCACCAACTTGCCAGTCGTGTAGAATCACTATCTGCCTCTGTAGCAAAAGGGTTCCATAGGAAATGTACTTCTCAAAGTAGTGATTTACTGGGACATCTTGCCACGCCAAAAAAGTCAAAGGAGAATAGAATGAAATTCTAAAAATCAAAGACTGAATTTTAAAAATCCAACTGTGTCAGCCAGCCATAACACATTTCAATTGCCTTGACTTAAAACCCATAGAGCAAAAGATGAAACCCCTAAATACATAAGCTGTTACTCGTAAGTAGTGCAACACTCCCAAGAAGACACAAACAGTCGTTAATCAGAGCTGTGTTCATGATGCTGCTCCACACACACCTTGGCTCACAGACTATGGAAATTAAGCCACATGCCTCTTGGACATAATTGTTAGGGGAAAAAAATACAACCAAAATCAATAACCCAAAAACGAAAAAGAAAAAAAAAGAGAAAAGAACAGCAAGCTAAATAAAGATGTTTGCCAAGCGAACATCCTTTCATTCATGAGCAAAAGAATCTTTTCCTGGAGAGAGAGAGAGAGAAGGAGAGAGTGAAAGAGAGACTATCTGAGCAATAAAAAAAAGCAAACAATCATATGATATAAGAATAATCTAAAAGAATTGAAGAAGAAAAAAAAAGGTCCCCAAGTTGCATCAAGCAGAAGGTCATGAAACGGCCAGTGCGGAGGCGGCGGCGGCGTGTACGATGTTCTCCCCGAGAGCCTCCAGCAGCTCGCGCCTGTAGTCGTCAAAGTCTCCGTCAATCTCGTTGATCGACTTGTTCTCCACCACCCAGAGCTGGCAGTCCGTGTCACGGATGAGGCGCTCGTCGTGGCTCACGATCACAACACCTGCGCCAGGAGAAAGAAAACAGTTGAGCAAGGAGAGATTGGCTTTGTTTTCGCTTTAACAGCCCTTCGCGCTCACCGCAGTACAGTCAAACCTGTCTAAGACGACCACCCAATATTGAGAAAAAAGTGGTCATTTTAGACGGGTGGTCGTCTTGGAGAGGGATAATATATAGAAGAAATGTCATTTGGGAGTCGATGGAAAGTGGTCAATTGTGCAGGTGGTCGTCTTGAACAGGTGGTCGTTTAAGCAGTTTAAACTGTATTACCAAGAGGTTAAAACAGTACAAAGACTGCAGTGGGGTATTCACTTCTTTGCTAAACAAGCAGCGAAATCAGTAAAAAGAACTTTGAAAATGTTTCAGTTTTGCATTATTGAGACAGCCACGACAGGCCTTCGCATACTCTATAGATCAGTGAAAAAGAAGATTGCAATATTAATCTCCTCAAACAAAAGTTGCCAAAACAGATACTACTAGACAGCTCTGCCGTGCCAAGGCAGATCGACGTATCTGCAAAGATTGTTAACTTTTGCATCCTCGTTTAAAGATGCTGCCATGGAAAACATGGGCACAGCCTTTCAGTTACGTCTTTTTGCAATAGTAAGACATCCTATTTGTAGTGCAGATACGTCTTCCCCCCTTTGATACAAGATGCAGAATGGGTATGGGCGTCCATTTAAACGAAGATGCGGACATTTATAATTTTTGCAGATACGTCGGCAGAGCTACGAATTGCCGAGCCCAAACTATATTAGTGAATGTATGAAAAACTTTAAAAAACTCCCCGAAACCCTTCGGTAATGGCAGTCAGTGGTTGTTGACAGTCACCCAAAACTGTTGAGTAGCGGCAGTGGGTGAGTTACCACCCTAGGGTGATATCAAAGTTGAGCTACATCAGCCTTGCCTGTCATCCCAGCTCAAACACAGAGACACTTCTCCAAACTGGGGATCCAATTTCCATCCTCTGCGTTGTAGACAAAGAGCCTAACAACTACACCACAGGATTAACATCAAAATCTCTACCCCTTTCCTAATAAAGATTAAAACACTCTCCCACCGCAAATGTTTCAGGTTAAAAATCCAAAGTTTCAAACTGCCATCCTCCAAATCCTACTGAAAATGGATGCTACAATGATACCAGTATTGCAGGGTGCTGAATCACTCGTCCACCAGCCCGGGCCCGGGTTGGCCCTGACAGGCAGGGTCGAAGCAGCCCGTTCCTTAAATGACCTTACAGTGTTGCAAGCGACGTTAAGCCAAAACCAAACCAAACCAAACACTCGTCCACTCCTCAGTCCTTCTATCTCTCTCTCTCTCGTCTCTTTATTATCCTTAACACTTTAAGGTCACTCGGCACATATATACGCCGACCCAAAATTGCGCATATTGATTGGCACCAGGCCTGACAGGCCATATCGCACCACGACTGGCTGCCCGTGACTGTAAGGGTTCTTCGTTCTTCTGGCTGTGTGACTACAAAGTGTTACAATGCAAAAACTTAGTGTCCCTCCCCTCTAGTAATATCACAACAATCAAAGGAAGTTGGCTAGCGAGTTCAATGTGAAAACATTTCAAAGCAGACAACTTATGACCTTCATCACTTACCTCCAGTGAAATCTCTGATGGCGTCAGTTTCAATGTGAAAACATTTCAAAGCAGACAACTTATGACCTTCATCACTTACCTCCAGTGAAATCTCTGATGGCGTCAGCGAGGGCGTCAATGGACTCAATGTCAAGATTGTTGGTAGGTTCATCCTGCAAGAGTACAAGGCATACTTACAAGTTTGCACAAATACTGGGACGAAAAAATAACAACAAATAACATATCTATGAGGAGCAAAAACTTTAACAAATTCTTTGGTCATGACTAATTTTCACACCGTGAAAAGACAAAAAAAGTGTTAGCCACAAACAAGTAAGAGAATTCATCAAGACTCCTATCCACATCAAAAAGAAAAAAATGAAAGCCACCACACTAGTGTTTCAATAGGGTACTCGACTCTCCATAATAACCTGTCCTGCCCCCTCCTCTTCCCATCAACATATATTAATAAAACAAACCCAGTATGTGCCAGCAGATCTACACCAGAGAGACTGGAATCTACTAGCGTCTCTGGTGTAATGGTTAGCCCCTTCGTCTATCATGCGAAAAACCCGAGTTTAATCCCACATGCGGATAATCTTGTTTTTCTGTTGGCTTTCGTCCCTCTCAGCCCAGGTTGGCCCTGACAGGCAGTCGAAGCAGCCCGTCTCTTAAATTACCTTACAGTGTTGCAAGGCACATAAAAACTGGTAACTTAACCAAACTGAAGGCTTCAGGCAAATTTTTATACACTGTACATCTCCTAAATATTTTCTTCTTAATTTCACTTGAATTCTTACGTTATTTTTAAAAGAAATTTTCAGAATTCTAGAAACTGAAAACGTTCATCATGAAGAATCATTTTTCAACAAGGACTGGATGCTTTTGAATTTACTATAGCATGCGATTTACACTAAAGACTGTTTTTTAAAAACTTTCAAATTTTCTCCTTCTTTCGGCACATTATCTAAACTAAATACCATTTATAAAGTACAATACAAGCTTTCAACTTTTCTATTTACCAGAATGAGGACATCAGGGGCTCGACAAGACAGCTCGGCAAACGCGACTCTCGCCCTCTGACCTCCAGACAGGTCGCGATTGGCGATGGTGTGTGCGTGAGTGGCTAGACCATACTGTCCCAGCTTTTTGCGGGCGTCTTGATATGGGAGGTTGAAAAGCCTCTGCAGACACACGAGACGAAAAACTATCAGGTAAACATAATACATTTAATGCATTTTGGTATTAAAATCACACAAACTACTATGTCCCGTAAGGTCATTAAAGAGTCAAGTCAACGGATTTTCTGTGTTTACCTACAAAACAACAATCATTGCTTGAGTCCTATGTTAACTCATTTTTCCATTAAATTTCTTTGCAACTTAACAGAAATAAATAAATAAACAATAACATCTTGGTGATTTCATGGAACGAAAAATGAATGTATGAATTCCTTCTTAAAATGGTTCCTCTGAAATGTAAAAACAATCAAATAAACACATCTGCTCTTATATATCGGGCATCTGCAGTGAAATGGGTAGGGTCTTCCCCTACCACGAAGGGGTAGGGAGTTTGAATCTCACATGGAAAAGTTATTCAATCAATTTTTTAACCCATCTCCATTATTGTGCAGAGATGTAGCGTCCATCTCATCTCAACCAAAGCTGATTCCCTTAGGCATGTACCAAAGTTCTGGGTTTGTCTTTCTAAGTCAGGCCTCATAGCACTCAGCACTGACAAAAATTAAGGAGATTTGAGGAGGTTTTCAAGGAGGATTTAAAAAAATTAAGGGTTCACTGGTCTGCATGTAAAGGAAGAAGAGACGCATGATGTATACAAAACACACACACTCTTTCTCTCCCGCGGAGGAGGAATAAAAAGAAGGGTAGGCTCTCCTGGAATTCTTAGCAAAAAGTTGGGACGTTTTCTGAAACGAAACAAAACGACCGGGGATGCCACGGTAATTTTCTCTCAGACAGAGTGACTGCTGGGCGTGAATGAAAATTTAGCAAAGATATCGGCAACTCAAGTGCAATTTCTAGGATTTTGAGGAGATTTTAGGTGTTCAGAAGTTTAAGGAGATTCAAGGAGATTTGAGGAGGCTACAAGCCCTGCTCTATGTGGACGCGGCCTCAGTGCACACACAGATCTCACCATCAGGTACTCTGTGGGTGACTCCTCCAGGTTCAGTTGGTCGGCAGAATGCTGGTCGTACTTGCCGATTCTCTGAGAAACAAAATACCACACATGGAAACTTACATCATAGAAACAACAATTATATAAAAAAAATAATAATAATTATAATAATAATAAAAAAATTGTTAAAAAGAAACTTTACTACGGCAGTTGATGCCATCCAAGACTGAAACACTATAATACCGTTGTAATGACATGAGTCACGGTGAACAAAACATAAATAGAAATCCTGTATTGCGAGAACTAAGAGCATCATCACGTCACATGCTTAAATTACGTTTCTAAAACAAAGTAAGACAAGAGTCAATGAACACTCTTAAAACATCCACAGCAACAAATGTTTTTGAGTCGCAGAATGTGACAAACTGAATAAATAATGTGATGTTTCCCAAATTACATCCCTAAAACCTAAAAAGGTTGATGAATATGCAAATCATTTCTTTCGTTCTTGTAGTAGTAAAGAGTGAGTCATTTATAGAAGCCCAAGCTTCAGCTGTTTTAGCCTCTGTTTTTCCTTCTTGAGTATAGAAAAATTCTGATTGTAGACAGTATCACAAACCTTTCATCTGTTTGTCTTCTGTTGTTAGGGTATGAAAACACAATAAGACCTACAAGGTCATTTCAGTACAAAAAAGCAGAATATTGACATTGAGATCATATGGAAAGAAAAACGAGCAGATCACATCAGAACACCCGCCTACCACCCACAATATCATTTCTTTCCAACATGAAATTAGCCCGTTCCAAACGAAACAGCTCTCCTTACCAATCTATGGTTTTTCCTCTTCTCTCCCATTTTCTGAGGAAAAAAAGAGAAAACAGTAAATAAATAAAATAAATAATAACTACACACCCCATGGGGAAACTTGGATTACAACATCCTGCATACATGTACATACATCCAATCACAAGTTCTCTAACAGTACCGACATTTAATATTCATGCTACATATACTGAATGACAAGATGATTTGACTGACATTCCTTCACTCCATTTATTCGCACGTTGTTGCTGGTCGCCACTAAGCAGCGCCCAAGTGAGCTAGGGTTGATGTGTCTTGCTCAAAGACAAACGGCAGTGGCCATCCATTTAAACGGTGGTAACATCCAGAGTTGGGTGACATTTCTAGTAAAAACGGTGGTAACATCCAGAGTTGGGTGACATTTCTAGTAAAAACGGTGGTAACATCCAGAGTTGGGTGACATTTCTAGTAAGCCAGAGCTCACTAACCACTCGACCACTGGGCCCCCTAACACATGACGTGTGATGAGATCAGACCTGTAAGTGGCCGCCCACAAAACTGTCGGAAAATTTTGACGGGCGTATGGCCCAAAAGTTTGAAGGTAAATGTTGGAGGCTGTTGAAACTTCCAATTGCGGTAAAATTGTCGGAAATCCAACATACTTTTTACAGGTCTGTGAAATTTTCAGGGAGGTGCCTCACTTTGTTTTTGCTGCACTATCTAGATAGAACAATGTAGAACCCTGCTATTCAGAAATTGCTGGTCGACTCTCTACCCTGAGGTTTGACTTCAAGATCCACATGGTAATAGTTACTTACAAAAAAGGACACAAACAGCAAACAGTGTTTCTCAATAAATACAACTAATGCTAATGATGAAAGAACAAGATCTCTCTCAAACAAGACAACCACTAGTAGTTGAGACCAACTCACAGGCTCCAGCTCTCCTGTCAGGAACTTGAGGAAGGTACTTTTGCCCACACCATTGGGACCAACAATAGCAACTGTGGACAGGAGAAGATTGTGTAAGACTCACACTAAGGCACTACAGTAGAACATGACTATAGCAACACCCGCCACAGCGGGACCTTATCAGAATCCCCCTTTTTTTCCCCTTATGTAAACTCAATTACCTGTGCTCAGGTTTAGCGGGGCAAGGAAAGGCCCAAACTCGGATACAGTGAGATCCGAGAGGCACAAATCAAATATAATCCACTGTGGGCAGGGGGGATCAAGAGCACCAAATACAGCTACCATTGAAGTCATAGCGAAATTGCTCTGCAGGAAACCCCATTGCTCTGTCTTGCTGTCTCGATTTTGAATTTCGGACTCCCGCATTTTGGATGTTGTCGTTGGTGACTGAAACAATGGCGTCTTCCTCTGCACCTTTTCCATGTTAATATATAGCGTGATTCACACACCATAAAAATAATACTAACAATAACATAATAATGCTGTGTCTGTTATTTCTCACCTCTGGATGCCATATCGATACCAAAGTCCAAATCTTTGAAGAGTAGCGGCTGGCCGTCATAGCCAAATGTGACAGCTGGGGACAGTAAAAATACATGAAGAGGGTAAGGTTAGGTATAGGGTTCTTGACTGTTTCTTCATCTGTGTGTGTGTGTGTGGGGGGGGGGGGGGGGGGGGTTACCACCAAAAAAACAAAATGATAACAAAATTCAAGCTCTGTAGGTTTTTTTTCTTGTGGGTAAAAAGAGAAAATCAAATAATAAACGTAACTTATACAACAATAGCAAATGGCAAGATATTTCCTTTCTGGTGTTTTGTACACTCATTTACTTAATCTCGGCCCCCTGGACTCTGTGTATGCAGGCTGGGTTTTTATATTGATTGCTTCTAAACTGAAATAACTCTAAAAACAGCAAGAGGTAAAACTAAATGTTTTTTTGCACATCATTCATTGGCCATTTAAGTTTTATCTGGGCTACTAATAACATGTTGATAGAGAAGGCATTATAAAAAAAGTTAAAGTAATGAGGGCCTTTTTAGGTCATAGCATCAAAACAGCACATTGGTATACCAAAGAGAGGGATTGCTAGGAATAATCGTAAGGCAATAAAAAGTTAAAAACTGTCCTTAAAGTGCGTATGTAACGTAAAAAAAATCGTTACACAGCTCAAATTGCTTTAAACAAGTTAGTTTTATCATAA
>JAUKPP010290999.1:0-16503 GCA_032273245.1 Phyllaplysia taylori
AACCCCCCCCCCCCCCCCCCCCCTCCCTTTAGTTTTTTTTTTTTATTATAACTAGTGCTAATCCCCGTTTGTTGCATGGGATATTAATTTTGTCGCTATTATAATAATTGTACCCATATCCTTCTCTCTGTCGATCTTTCCAAAATACTTTTCTTAGACACTAAGCCCATTGCCACTGATGGAACCCACCCTTGAGACTTTTTCCAATTCCTAAAAACTTTTGACCCAGGTTTGAATTTTTCAGCTTTTTTAGAAACGCTCACACAAGCACTTAATCAGAAAGCCACTTTGATAGTGGAAGTATGAAGGTAAAAACATGCAGTTGAGAACAAGCTTTTTAAAAAATATAAGAATTATTAGAATGCAAACGCTGGTTTGTTGTGTTGATTAAGCCAGCAAAGCACAGAGTTGAGATCGAGACAAATGTTTTTAGCCCTAAATAATAGAAATCGGCTCTGTAATAAAATCTGGAGCCCGAACACAAAAAAACCTCACCCAGGATTTTTTTTATATTAGATTATAGATAGATAACAAACATTGTGAGGCTATTTACCCAACTATAGTTTGCTATGCACAAAGAATCAGCTATGTGTGCTGAACTGATACTGACAAACTGACATTGGATGGTGTTGCATACTTTTTCATATTCAGTGAATCATCTATAACACATAATGAGGGATTTTGAATCAGAAGAAAATTACAGTGGAAATTAGAGTACATTATTAGAAAACAATGGAAATTACAGTACATTATTAAGTCGTTTGAAATATATCGTTGATAGCCTTGCCCCGTGTGGGAGCAAAAAGTGAAGAATAGAGCAGCAAACCGTTTTATTCAAGGGAAATAATCGTGGTAATGATAATCTGTTCATATAAAGGCAGTTGCATCTCCTGAGGCATAAGCAAGGGAGATCACTCCCACCGTGGAATTTGCTCAAGTTCAAGGTTGACTGATCACCACGGACGCTTGTGTGGGCTTGCCTACAACATTTTACTGTCTGCAGTCAGACCTGTACTGTAACTGCAACTTACAATGCTACGAAAGTTGACAACGTTAGGGAGTGTAAACTAATCGAGGTATCTAAGATTATGCATGTGCAATATTAATATTTCTTGCACCCAGACAGGCCTGTACAGCTATTACTATTGTTTAGTTAAACTGCAACTTAGGCCAAGTTAGGCCCACAATTTACACAATGCTACGACGAACACGAATGTTGACAATATTAGGCAGTCTGAACTGAACGAGTTTTTTTTAAAACTACGCATGTGCAACTTTTCGCTGTCTGCAGTTGCCTTTAGCCTTATTATATCAACATTTTGGCACATTTTTTACTTTTCGCTTTGAACTGTTGCAGTGATTAGTATGTTGAGGCCTAGTAGTAGTAGTAGTAGGCCTCAGTAGTAGTTGTATAGGTCCTACAAAGCCGAGACTCTCGCTATTTAATATTACTATCTTCAATGGTAGGCCTACTAGATCTAGATTTAACCTAGCTGGGGCTATGTGTGGAAAAAGTTGGAGATTTTGTGGACCCCTCCTCCCCCCCCTCCCCCCCCCCCTCTCTCAAACCACAACCCAGTTTAAATAATGAGCCACCCAAAGCCACTAAGTGGTCTTTTTTAGATTTACAAGAGGGATTTAGGGTCACAAATTTCATAACTCCTTCCTGTTTAGATTTTAATGAGTTTTACTCTGTTTAATCTAGTTTTCATAAAAAAGTCAACAACAACCACCAAAACATTATCCCCTTAAATAATTACTTATTACTAGTTTTTCCCCCATGACTGGGGGAATGACCTTTCGGTCCCAATAGAGCCGGTACCGTTTTCAGCAATTATAATCTGAAACTAGGTAGGCCTACTCATATACTTGCATTAAAGGAGGGTGTTTTTTTTCACTGGACTAGCAAATTTTTAGTTTTACTTTTGTTCAGTTTTAATTAATTTATTTTTGTGTTTTGGTACAGATAAGGATTTCCTTGTTTCGAAAAATAAACTTCTGTGGGACTAATGGGCTACATATTACCTACCTATCTTTACTGACTACTATTGAGGATCTTCGCAGACAGCCTCTTTGTTGTTGACATCTCTACTGGTGTAACCAACATTTTGTGGTTTGATTCTGGAGTGCCTCCTCTTTTTTTTTCTCAAACTTTGTGTTAATGATAGTTAACTCTTTGTCAATCTTGAAAAGGAAGAGAGGCAGAGAGTCTCTCTGCTGGGATGTTGGTTTTGGTTTATAGTTTTACGTCCCTTCCAACACTGTAAAGTCATTTAAGGGAAGGGCTTCTTGGACCCTGCCTATTAGGGCCAACCCAAGCTAAGAGGGATGAATACCAGGAGAAAAACACAGATTGTCTGGGTGTGGAATCGAGCTCTGGTCTTCTGTTTGATAGGCAAATGCTTAACCATTACACACAAGCCCAGTTTGTGATGACAGTGATGTTGTGCCCCTCTTAACCTGGGTTGATCCTGGCACGGTCAAAATAGCCTGCCTCTAAAATAACCTTAATGAGTACAGGCATAAAACACAACCAAAGCAAACCAAAGATACTATAATCCCAATGGTTTTGTCACTTCAGGTCAAACAGGGAGAGAGAGGTTCATGCCCGTCCGCTGCAGAAGGCGTCATCGAGCTCGTTGAATGTCGCACCCCCGAGTGGACGACCAGATCATGAGAAGGAAGACCTCAGGCAGACTATCTACAAACAGCAGGAAGAGGTTGGGTCATAGTTAGGGTAACATTTGTGGTTAGGGTTATTGTAAAGGGCTATGGTTAAGGCTATGGTCAGGTTATGGTTAGGAGCACAGTTTAGTTGCTTTTAGGGGTATGGGCAGGGTTACGGTTTAGGATACAATTAGGATTATAGTTAGTGTCATGGTAAGGATACGGTAAGGGTTATAGTTATGGTAAGGGTTGTGGTAAGGGTTATAGTTAAGGTTGGGGCATGTCTGAGAGCCACAAGGTTGGGATTTTGGCATGATGTTTTGCTGTTTTAGGGAGAGATGTCAGGTTTGATTCCCAAAAATGCATTTTTATGGTCAATTATGCTTAAGAATATTGTTAGACAGACAAAAAGTGCAATTTTGAAAGTTTCCAAACAATAATGGGCATTTATCGCTAATTTCCTTTCTAATAGTGAGTGACTACCACTTTATCTGAACCGCAAATATCTGGATTTGTATACAAAATATGTTGATGATTTCTTCACAAACAGCAAGTGAAATATTCAAGGTTTATCATGACACCAATAACTTAAAAGGTAAAAAAATTGATTAGCGTCTGATTTCATCGCTTTGCAACACGTTTAGAAAACATCAACTTTGTTTTTCTCAAAATTACGGAAATCTATTATAGGTGGCAACTATGAAACACATGTGTCACTTTTCCTAGAAAACTGCGACAGTTACAGAGTTGAAAGTTGGCAGCTGCCTGCTAAAAGATAGATAAGCCCTCATGACTGCCTTCACTTTTTTATTTATTTATTTCCTGAATTTAGAAAAATATATTTGACAAAAAATTCCCGTCCTTCTTTGGCCTTTATAATAATTCCTCTGAGAAACGAAACAAAATAGATGCGCGTTCAAGATGTGTTCGGCGCGAGTGTGCCTTGCAACTTTCCCGCACGCGCTGATGTGGACTCCAAACACTCAACACTAGTGCAGCCTACTATGAGGATTGAGGCCCCTATCTTCTTATTAGGACAGGGAACGAAGTCAAACCTGGGATCAGGACCACGCTCTTTATGTATTCTCTCTTTCTCTCTCTCTCTTCATATAATGTGTGTCTCCTCCAGTACTGTCAGGTACACAGGGCAGAGAGGAGAGCTCGCCATCCCTGTCGATCGTGCGCCTTTTCTTCTAGATTGACATTTGCGATGTTGCCCATTATCTTGTCCTTTTCAATTGTGTGTTTCCTCAGTGTGTTTCGTGGTCTTCCCCGCTTTCTTGTTCCATGCTGTTTCCATTCCCAAGCTTGTTTTGGTATTCGTGTTCTTCGTATAATGCTCCCATTATTACCCGGGCGAAGCCGGCGACCCAGCTAGTGAAGATATACTCTAGTTACTGTTTTACTGTTATAAGCCAATGGACATGTCCACTGTCGTCTCATCGGCTGAGCCCATCCTATTTTCTTTTTTCTAGATCAATGCCTTGAAGCGCCAGGCCATGATGAGTGAAGACGCTGCCCTCAAGGAGGTTCAGATGAGGAACCAGCACCTCAGGGAGCAGCTAGAGCAGATGGAGCGGGCCCTGGCAGTCAAACCTGAGGTTAGTGAAGCTCTGAGTCTTTATGAAAATTATTGAATCCTCAGGATTTTTTAAAACTTGGTCTAGTATTTGTTTTTGTTGGTCTTCTTCTGCTTCTCAGTTACCAGTTTTTGTTAGTGGCTACCCTCTTGACTGGATTTTTCATCTCAACCCCCTCCCCCCCTTCCCCCACCTCTCATTTTTTGTCCTACTATTTTGTGCACCTGATCAGCAGATGTTGTATTTACCTTCAACTCCAAATTATTGACTTACCTCTGTCAAGCTAGACCTAGAAGATGATCAAACATCAAACAAAATACTAGTGTCGTGATGTTATGGTTAGGCTCTTCACCTCTCATGTGGAAGACCTGAGTTTGATCCCACGTATGAGCTGCGTTTTTCTGCTGGGATTTGTCCCTCTCAGTTGGCCCTGACAGGCAGTGTCGATGTGGCTTATCTCTTAAGTGACTTTGCAGTGTCACAGGGGATGTAAAACTGGTTATTGAAACCAAAACTCATTATTTGAATCCTGAGGGAGGGCTGAAAATGTTTAGCTTTTCTCTGTGTTTTCTGTCTTTTTGGACTTTGCATTGAAAAAAATTACCCCCATAGAAGGAAATACTTGACTCAAGTACTAAGGGGAGTTCTTGGACTAGTGAGTATTTGAGTATATAAATGAATTAAAAACTAGTTTAGCGAGTACTCGGGAGGGCTACATGGTCAAGCGGGGCCCGAGTACTTGCAAGTCCTTAGGTGATACTCCCACGGTCATCATGTCTTCCTGCTCTCTTGTCCCTAATGTCTGGCAGACTGCCAATTTAGATAATGAATTCCGCTATCTTTTTTCATGTAAAATTTCTATATTTGACTGTTATATAGTTAAAGTTTACCTAAATGCTTGCTCAGTGACGCTGGTGCAGTGTTTTCTCCAGCCCCGCCTTTGTGCGTTTTGCGCACCAAAAATCCTTTTGGTGCACTGAAAAGACGAAAATGGGCCCAAATAGATACACCCAAGAGTTCTATCATGTTCAAGTAATTTCAAATTGTTAGTTGGAGTTGCATGATATTGATAGTAAGAAAGCCAATAATCTCAAGTCAAAAGTCCTTCATCAACTTGCTTGCATTTTTCACTTTCAGAAATTTTGTAAAGACGATAAATAGACAGAACTTCTTGTTTGTTAAAATTAATGTACACTATCCGGCATTTCTTTGGTCATGCATGCTCGTGCCACCCATCAGTATTATACTCCCTGTAGAAATTCCAGTGCACCCTGTGCATCATGTCGAGTGCAAAAATGTCCCACTGATGGGTCATGTCAGGGGTTATCAAGGTCAACTTTTTAACAAGGAATGGAGTGGAGTGCCAATATATGTCGTATTGGCAAAACATAAATTATCTTTCCCGCCTACCCTGAACTCACTAACCTCTTATCAGATGCATTTAACTTAATGTTTATTGCACCCAGAGTTAAAAATTGAAGGATGCGGGTACCATTATTATAACAGAGACAAAATTAATTTCATCGCGTGCAACAGACGGGGATTTGCACTAGTACTAAATCAAATTTGTTTCAATTTGTTTCAACAGACGGCCAGTGTCGGGGCTGCAGAATACCAACAGCTTTTCAGCAAGAACCAGGATCTGCAGAGGGAAATTCTGAGATTATCAGAGGAAAACCTTGAGCTGAGGTTTGAAGTGGAAGGTTCTCGCAAGGACATCCCAAGGTTGAAGGTACAATAAGAATATGTGTGTGTGTGAGTGTATATGTGGAGTATGCAGAAAGATGAATATATTCTAATTCTCACTCCATTACCTGTGAAATCTTTGTTTCAATAGTTAAAGTTATCAATGACTCAAAAGACGCCAGCAAAGAACATCATCACTAACCAGCATAGCTGAGAAACTGTAAAGCCAAAGTTGTCAAACTATTTTGATTCTTTTAACTCTTTGGTGAAGTTCCGGCACTTTGGAACTTTTCTTTCATGTTTCCTCTTGTCAGATTTCCTTCCGGGACGTTGGTCTATCTTTTTTTTTTTTATAAACAGCCAAAGTGAATTGTGCTGCTAAGAATCAATTGCTCAGAACCAATTTTTAACTATATTGTGAATATTCTGAGCTTGAAACATAAAGGTAGTACTAAAACATAAGAGGGTCATAAATGGTCTTGGGTTTTATTCAGACCTCAATTTTTTAAAGGTTGACATTAGAAATTCATGCAAATTATTTTTACCTTTTCTTCCTGCAGGAACGCATTGAAGACCTGCAGAGATATGTGGAGGCTCTCAAGTTTGAAAATGGCCAACTGACAGGCGACTCAGCTCGATCCAGCCTTTCCAGTATACGACGGGTCAGTTGTTCCTTTCCTTGTTACCCGCAATAATACAGGAGAAGTCAATTGGTTCACTGAGAGCAAACTTCTCAACCTTAGTGCTGTCAGAGAGCCTATAATTTTTTAGAGCAAAACGTAAGCCTCTAAACACAAATCTGCACCAACAGTGCTGATCGTACAGATGAAACACTGATACCAAAAGCAAGTATCAATTGTGATCCGCACTTGATTGTTCTAATCCGCGGCCATGCTCGCAATGCTCTGATGTCATGGTCATGGAGCGTTTTTTCTCTAAAAAAATATAGGCTCTCTGATGTGGTTTGATAATTATTTGGCAATTAATTTTTGTTGTTACTTTCAACTTTGAGAAGAGCATTGTGCTTTTTATGGGCTTTAGTGTGATAGTCTAAAAGTTCTGTTCAACAGGACAATTGATGTCTCCATCTGTGGCTCTTAACTCTTCATCCATCTGTAATTCTTAGCTCTCCATCCATCCCTTCCACATCCTGCAATGCTGCCTCTATTTCTCTCTTCATCTTTCTTAGATAGAGTTCAATCCCATGTGCAGACAATCTGCATTTTGTTTTGCTTGGATATTTTCCCTCTCAGCCTGGGTTGGCCCTGAGAGTCAGGGTGGAAGTAGCCCATCTCTTAAATGACTTCACAGTGCCGCAGGAGTAATAAAACTTGTAACAAAAAAAATCACCGTGCATCTCTCCTTCTATCTCTCCCCACATCCTCTGAGACAGATTGGAGATAGCGGCAAGAGTCAGAGAGAGCTCGAGAAAACAATTGCGCTGCTGAAGAAGGTGGTTGAGCGACTTCAGGCAGAAAACAGTGCGTTGAAGAAAGCTCCGGGTGTTGTGAGCCAGGAACAAGTGTCGCTGCTCAAGAGGGAAAATGATGGGCTCAAGGTATGAAGGGGTTGGTCATGTTGTAGCGAAATATAGAATAAGAATTTAGAGTTTCCTCGCACTTAGCAAGAAATGTCAAGCGACATTGGGTGTTGCCACCATCGGAATGGGTGACCACTGCGGTGTGTCTTTGAGCAAGTCACATCAACCCCAGCTCACCCGGGCGCTGCACAGTGGCGACTAACAATGGCATCGGTATGGTTGTCAGTGAATGACATGTTTGCGGTTTTTTTACTTATATATGATTGTTTTACATATGAACGTGTGTTTCCGTTTTATACAGAAACAATATAAAGGAATTTATCAAGGGGGGAGTGGGAAGATTCCGTTAAGAGAGCCAGCAGACTCAATAACTTAAGCAGGTTTTTATTATTAATGCATAGCAAACAGTCCTTAAGTAACTAAAGCAGAAAAGCAAACAAGAGAATCCATCTAACTTCAACATCCCATCCTACTCATCCCCTTCTCAACTGTGTAGGCTATTGAATCCTAAGATTAACATTAAGAAGATGATACAAAAATTGATCAGCCGTAGACATACTATTTATGATATTTTAACAAAAAGATACGCAGGACGGCAAAACTGAATGAAATTGGATTGTTAAATATAAAAAGGGTTATGTCGGGTCACGACTATAGCAGATCGGATAGTCCGACGTACTTGATAATCCAACATTTTTGCTGGGGACGGAAGATGTCAGATTATCGGTACTCTACTGTAATAAACTACCGTTTGTCAAAATTTGTTATGTCTGTTCTTTCCAGGGTCAGATGGAAGAGATGCGACAGAGCATGGGCCTAGAGCTCAGCGAAAGATACACAGCACAGCAGAAAGGCACAGCAAAAATGATGACTGATTTTGAGAAAATTCGCAAGGAATTGGGGAAGGTGAGATCTGTGCAGTTTTGCTATATCATGTTTTTTGGTGTACTAACTTTCTAACGGACGCTGTGGTGTAATGGTTAGGCTCTTCACCTGTCGTGTGGAAGACCTGAGTTCAATCCTAGGTTTTTCCTACTGGGATTTTTTCCTCTCAGCCCGGGTTGGCCCTGGCAGGCAGGGTCTATGTAGCCTGTCTCTTAACACTTTGTAGTCACACAACCAGAAGGACAAAGAATCCTACCAGTTTTGAGCAGCCAACTGTGACACGACTGGGCTTATCGGGTCTGGCTCAGAATGACCTGGTCCATGGCATATATGCTCGGAGTGACTACAAAGTGTTAAATGACCTTACAGTAGGGAATGTAAACTTGTAACCAAATCAAACCAATCCAAGCCAAACTTTCTATTCGTCATTATCATTCACCCAGATGTTAGCGGGTGGTTGGCAGGCACCTTAGTGTGATCTTCTCCTTCTACTTCCTTCTGTGTGTTACTATTGTCCTAATGAAGCACTCTATTATTCTTCACACACACATGCACACGCACACACACACACACATACACACTCACTCACTCACACCAAACCGGTGCTGTGGTGTAATGGATAGGCTCATCACCTATCGACGGGAAGACCTGAGTTTGATCCCACGTGCAGATTTTTTCTGCTGTTTTTTTTTCACTCTCAGCTCAGGTTGTGCCTGACAGTCAGGGTTGGAATAGCCGATCTCTTAAATGATCTCACAGTGTTGCAAGGAATGTAAAAGTGGTAACCAAACCAAACACACACACACACGCACACACACACACACTACAATAACCGAGGTGACAGATTTCATTTGACATTTTTATTTCCACCCCTTTCCCAGGAGAGAGAAGACAATGAGAAGCTGCGTGTCAAAATCCGCTCGCTGGAGGTCCAAGGCCAACATCAGGACAAGGAACTCCGAGACACACGCTCGAAACTTGAGGTAGAGTCGGCCAAAAAGCCCAACATTGGCGCCCTAGACTCGCAGGGCTGGAAGTCGGCTGTGCAGACGAGGATGTACGAGGAGAAGATTCGTAGCATGGAAGCTGACATGGAGAAGAAGGTACAGCAAGGCTCCCATCCTTTAATCCTAACAAATATCCCACCTTTGAGGGGGCTCTCAGACATGCCTACCATTCCGGAATTTCCGGATTCGTTCCGGAATTCTATTAGAAAACGATATGCATTCCAGAAATACGCATTTCTCTCCCAAAATCCGAATTTTTAAACATGAATTGTCAGCTAAAGAAACCAACCTCCAATTTTCAACCCATTGTTTATAATATGTACTTTATAGACCCATCACTTGATTAATTCTTTGCTCGTCCTTGCACTGAAACCACGACCGACGCAGCATGCAGGCGGAATGAGAGAAAGAGAGAATACACCTGGTGGGACGAGAGTAGCAGTGATAAAGGAGCACCCCCTCCCCTACCCCAATAATCTATTTCTACTGAGCATGAATTTTCAGAGCATGATTGATTTGTATCATGTATGATTTTTAGGGATCGCGATATTTGATCTTTAGAAGAAATTATTTTGTAATTCTACAATTGTCCATATTATGAATTATTTTACTCTCCTGTGAATCGCCTTGAGCTTGAAAATTTTTAAGGGAAGGCGCTATACAAACACCATTATTATTATTATTATTAGTATGTTGAATGAAGGGAATACCGGCGTTGTGGTGTAATGGTTAGGCTCTTCGCCTTGCATGCGGAAGACCCCGGTTCGGTCCCCGATCGTGGACGATCTGGGTTTTTTTCTGCTGGGATTTTTTCCCTCTAAGCCCGGGTTGGCCCTGACAGGCATGGTCCTTTCAGTGTTGCAGGGAACGTAAAACTGGTAACCAAAACAAAAAAATTTTAAAAATGGATGAAGGGCACATAAAGCATTCATGGTTGGAATTGCCAGACATTCAGAAAAAATGATGCCTTCATTCCAATTCTTTTTTTATGTGGGCCTGATTTCATGAAGTTGTAATACAAATGTGTACATTTGACACAGGTGTTGAGCACCACCTATCCCTTCCTCTCTGACCCTTTGGACCTGTGACTTGGTGATTGCTCTAGTTAAAAATGATTCTAATTGTATAGAACATAATATCTCTGCAAAACATAATTATTGTGCTTTAGAATCTGTTTCTATGCCAGTAGATGGTTGGCGAGTGCACTGGTATGGTCTGCTCTTTCTATTTCTACATATGTGATAATTTTGTCTTAATTTATTTTCTGAGTGAAATGACCGTATACTTATAGTGCCAATATTGCCATAAAAACTAACAAACAAACACACTCCTGACCCCCCCCCCTAATGCCATTGACAGGTGAAACAGTTACAGGACACCAAGGTGCTGTTACGAGACGCGGCAGAGAGAGAACAAGCCTTGTTACAGGAGAAAGAGGAGCTTACGCATAAGGTTAGTTGTGCCAGCTGCTTGTACCCTCTCTGTGTGTGATGTTTGTGTGTATGTGTGTCAAGTCTGTGTCAGTGTGTGTTCTGTGTCTAGAGTATGTGTGTGAGAGAAGTGTATGCAATGAATCCTCAAAGATATTATATTTTTGTATAATCCATCTTCGTAAAGATCTATGACTAAATGAACCAAACGTGTGCTAAATCGTACACTATAAATTCATTTAGTATCCGGGATCTCTAAACTTTACGTACATCTCAGTTAGGACACACGGTCGGGACCATGAAAACTTAAAAAAAAATCCTGATGAATCTTTAGGATTTAACCCAGGGACCCCGGTATTCAGTAGCAGGCACTTTACGACTCAGCCACAAACACTTCCACAGTACCGGAGGCCAGTATGACTGGCACTGTGGTGTAATGGAGATGCCTGTCATGCGGATGATCTGAGCTCGATTCTAGGTGCAGATTATCTGGGGATTTTTTCTGCTGGGATGTTTTCCCTCTCAGCCCAGGTTGACCTTGACAGACAGGGTTAAAGAAGTCCGTCTCATAAATGACCTTGCAGTGTTGTAGGGGACTTAAAAAGGGTAATCAAACCAAACCAAACCAAAAGGCCAATGTGTTGTCTGACTAAGATTGTGTTGCTTTTTACCAGGTTTCCATCCTGGAGAGATTCCCAGCTGGCAGCGGTGCATTAGATAGCAATTTCACAGCCGACTATCAGCAAAGCAGGTGGGTTGTTGTTCAAATACATTTGGGCTTTGTCTATGCATGTCCTATGAGGTCCTTTTTTGCTATGTGTATTAATGCTTAGGGAGGAGTGGAAGAGGGGGAAAAAGGAGAAAAAAGGGGGGTGGGAGGAGGGATGGGGTAGGAGGAAGAGGGGAAGAAGGCAGAGGGGATAGGAGGAGGGGGAGGGGAAGAAGGGAGAGAGGATAGGGGGAGGAGGAGGGAATGAGTTTATAGTTAGTTGTTTATAGAGGCACAAGCATCTTTGGCTGTTTTAGCTATACCCATGGGGATGATTAAAGTGATATTTTTCCATTTATGTTAATATTCTGTACTGTCATTTTACATCCCTCCAGGGTGCGTGTGGAACGCCTGGAGAGTGAAAAGAAGGAACTACTGAATGAGCTCAGGTTGGCACGGCAACAAGCAAACACAGGGGCCTCTGACCCAACTCAGGTAAGTGTGGGTTGTTCAGTCTGCTATGATTGGTTTGATTTTGGCTTAACGTTCCTTGCAACACTGTTAGGTCATTTAAGGGACGGGCTACTTTGACCCTGCCTGTCAGGGCCAACCCGGGCTGAAAGGAACGTTGACCCAGCAGAAAAACGGAGATATACTCAATCCAACAAACTGCCCCACACAGGCCTTGAACTCACGTCCTCTGGGTGATAGGCAAAATGACTAACCATTACACCAAAGACTTCCTAAATAAGGGGGCAGATCTGCTGCCTACGCGCACTGCAATAAAATTAACCCTGGGTTTTTCTAGCATAAATTACAACTGAACTATTGCTTCTTACATGTATCACTAAGTCTGTGACCCCCACTCTTTGTTGTCCTGGTCCATGTGCTCAGTTCCCTACATATGAATACCTCATCACCATACATTGTTTGTGAGTATTCAGGACGATCCAGGTTCATCCTAGGACATATGAGGATCCACGTTTTTTCCTAGGAAAAACAAGCATCCGTGTTAATCCTAAAAAATATCCAATACAAACGTGGATCTGCATTTATCCTAGGGCAAAATAATCTTACAATGTTAATGGCACAAATCAGAAATTCAGCAAAAATACATACAAAATGTTATTTGGCTAATCTGGAATGACCATCACTTGTTTTCCCACAGGTGACAGAGGATGTGGTAAGCAAGGCTAGTGGCTACGACAGGTTGACACGGGAAAGTATTGAGATGCGCATGGACCTGAAAGCCATGGAGTTGGAGAAGGAGAAGCACAAGAGGGAGGTGGATAAGGTATGTAGACCGGCTCTGTGGTGTAATGGTTAGGCTCTTCGCCTGTCATGCAGAAAACCCCGGTTCGATCCCTGGTCGCAGTTTTTTTTCTGCTGGGATTTTTTTCCCTCTCAGTACGGGTTGGCCCTGACAGGCAGGGTCGAAGTAGCCTGTATATTAAATGACTGTACAGTGTTGCAGGGGTCGTAAAACTGGTAACCAAACGAAGGTATGTAGGGAGAAGGTGTTGGTTTTGTTTTGTTTAAACACCCCATGCAGACCTGGAAGGTCATTTATGAGGCAGGACCTCCAAATTTTACGTCCATGGGGGCCAGTACCATGAAAACTCCGAAAAAATCCTGTTGAACCGCTCGGCCATCGACGCCCCCATAGAAGGTATAACAAATGCTAAAGGGTATAGTTTGTAAAGAAGATATTATGTATGGTGAAGGCATCACATGTGGAAAAGGTAGCACATAAAGAAAAGGCATCATGTATTGAGTAGGCACCCTGTAGGAGGCAGACATCACAAATAAAAATGGAAGGGCTTAAAGAGAGGGCATCAAGTATAGAGTAGGCATTATATATGGAGAAGGTATAATGTAAAGAGAAGGTGTCTTCTATAGAAAAGGCAACAGTCATATGAAGAAGGCATTTCACATTGAGAAAGTATTATATACAGAGAAGGTATCATGTATAGAAAAGGTATGAGGAAGCTGCCTCATACGAAAAACAACTTAAATTGATCTCTCAAGGTAATTTAGATTTTTTATCTACCTAGTAAGCCTAAATCATACACCCCTTCCCCCTCCCCATTCCCCTCCCCCTCCCCATTCCCCCATCCCCAGTTGTTTTCAAATTTTGTAAATGGAGAGCGCTGATGAAATTTTATTGCAACATTTTAAAACATCTTGGAACGTCTTTCGTCAATTTCCTTGTTGGTCTGTTGGTCTGTCCGTTTATTTTACTGTGTTCTGCTTTTACTGCATTCACGCAATTCCATGCACCACACTTTCCTTTTTATTTTATTCTTCTGCAGCTGAAAAAAGAACTTGCCAACTTTGGTCCAGAATTCTTTGACGAGATAGAAGATCTGAAGTTCAACTACAAGCAAAGTGTCGAGCGAAATGTTGTCCTCGAGGACAAGTTAAAACAAGTGGCTCGGCAATTTGGCATCTCCATTGACATCCCAGGCTTTGACTGATAGAAATCCAGGCATCTCATATTTTTGTTGATAATTGCTACATTAATTGTTTGGGCATACATGATGATCAGCACATTCCATGATTTCTGTTTATGTATGTTGCAGTTTGGAAAAAAATCATGTTTTATCAGGAATTCTGTCATGTCGTATTCATTATGGTAGGTGGAAATTATTTATCTTAAGATGCTCCAGCTTTCTTGCATCTGCTTCCACCAAATGTATTCATTCTCAAAGGTATGTTCTTCTCCAAACTTATCAAATTGTTCAATTAGTCACAAATTATTTGTTTAAGGAGGCTCCAGCTCCTTTGGTTGTTTTAGCCTCTTGTTCTTACTTTGGCATTCTTTTCCCTTGAGGGTTCATTCTATCTGTGTTTTGTCAAAGCATGTCCTATTAAGGTATTTTTCGCAAAGTGTTTTTAGGGCCTGACCAAAAGAGATTTCATTGATGGTCTATCATGCAGAAGACCTGAGTTTGATGCCATGTGCAGACGGGCTTCTAGTTTTTTTTCTGCTGGGATTCATCCCTCTAATTTCAGTTTGGCCCTGACAGGCATGGTCAAAGTACCACTTAATTTAAATAACCTTGCAGTGTTGCAAGAAATGTAGAAACTGGAGCAATGGGGAGCACATGGTGACGGTTGCGAGAAATCCTGGTAACAGATGTTTGTACTCTGTCTCGCACAATATGATTTCAATTGACATAGAATTATGATTTGTACTGTATGCTAGAAGATTGGATGAACTTGTGTCGAACACGATGTGTTTGACTGTTGTAGATTATTTGTTGCCCTGTTTTGATTTTTTTCTTCTACATGTAGATGCAAGGAGTAGATGTAATAGTAATTTAAAGGTCCACTCTGGTGTAGCGGAGACTCGATAAAGTTACGCTATTTTGTTGTGTTGCATTGATTTCTGTCTTCTATGTGTGTATGCAAGGAGTGGATGTAATAGAAATTTAAAGTTACAAAGTTATGCTATTTTGTTGTGTTGTGTTGATTTCTGTCTTTTCCGTGTTGATGCAAGCAGTAGATGTAATAGTAATTTAGAGGTCTACCCTGGTCTAGCAAAGACTCAATAAAGATATGCATTTTTTAAATGTTATGTCAATTTTTGTTTTGTTTGTTAAGGCCTGGAGTGGATGTAATAGTAAATGCCTATCGTCTCTACCTTGGTCCAGTGGAGACTTGAGAAAGTTATGCTTGTAAATAATATATATTTTTACATTATACGTTTTCATTGTATGTTGTTTGTATTTTGTATTTTGATTAATTTACGTGCTTAAATTCGTTGAAGTACCGGTACTGAATGAAAAAAAATGTCTCTTGTATTTGAAATATTCCTCAAAAAGTCCACATATAACATTTCTTCTATTTCTCTGATTAGCTGAGTGTTTTTTCTCAGCTTAGTATTCTGTGATATTTGAAGAATGTATCAGTAGTTGCCGTCCAGTTCTTCGCAATGCGATTTATTAATCTAATAAAGTCGATATAGTCTTAATTCAATGTGTTCTATGACGGTTATTTCATTTCATTTAGTTTGTTCTGCTTTTCATTTTTACATTTCTTTTAGTACTGACAGGCTACTTTAGAGGCGGGGTATTTTTACTGTCCATCTGTGGGCCAACCCAGGCTGACGGGCGCATCTGAGCAGAAAGATGCAGATGGTTATGCCAATGTGGACATCAAACTCAGTTCTTTTGCCTGACAGGCGAAGATTCTCACCATTCCAACACAGACACCGTTTTGGGGGGATTTGTTTAACGTATAACAATATGTATATTATATATCAGGGGCGGTATCACTACAGACTGACGCTTTTTTAATCCCTCCAGACTAACGCTTTTTTTAATCCCTCCGCCACTGAGAGGGACACACTCATAATGGCAAGTAAAGCTTACATAACATATCCTTGTTATCCTTGTTACAAAGGCGTTCTCAAGGGAGTGTTCACACAACAGGCTAACATACCAAGTCATACAAACAGTGAGAGAGAAGGAAGTGTCTCATTGAGACGTTGCAGAGAGGGATCCTAAGGGTTAGTTCGAGAGTATGGCCACGAGTAGGAATAATGGGGATGTCACAACCGACCACCGTCTGTTTGGTTTAATGTCTAGTTATATGTCCCTGGCCACACTGTAAGGTCATAAACGGGCAGCGCCTGTTTGGTTTTATTTCTAGTTTAACGTTCCTGACAACACTGCAAGGTCATAGACGGGCAGTGCCTGTGAAGCAATGATTAGGCCCGTCGTCTACCACGAAGAGAACGGTTTTTCTGTCCACGTGTTGAGGGGGAGTCGTTGGCTGAGCGGTAATGCGCCCGCCTACACATGAGGAGGTCCCGGGTTCGAAACTAGGGAGGTTCATCAGGATTTTTTCGGAGTTTTCATGGCTCCAATCACGGTCCTATCGGAGATGGACGTACAATTCGGAGGCCTCACCTTGTAAATGACCTTACAGTGTGCATGGGCTTTAAACAAAAAAACCCAAACCAAACCAAACCACATGGTGAACGGGGGGGGGG
>JAUKPP010291011.1:0-10183 GCA_032273245.1 Phyllaplysia taylori
CGATAATCCGACAAATTCGATAATCCGACACTTTTGCCGGGGACGGACTGTGTCGGATTAACGGCGCTCTACTGTATCTCAACAACTATACAAGATAAATTGATAAGTTCTTCACAGACAAGAAAAGAATGTCCAAGTTTAAGATGATACCAATAACTCAAAATACACAAAATTGACAAGCACCTGATTTCATCCCATTGCAACACATATATTGAGTTTTCAATAAGAACAATCAGTCAATATTTTAACACTAAGTAGTCACTCAGCGCATATGCGCTGACTTTAATTCACCCATACAGTAACTTGGCGCATGTGAAGCCTGATTGCGTCACGGCTGGCTGCATGTGACCGATAGGGTTTTTTGTCCTTCTGCCTGTGTGAGTACAAAGCGTTAAGTAGACTCTCAGCAATGGGAAGACAGGATTATTCATCTACAGATTCTTCAAATCCTCCTCAAAGTCTTTCTTTATCTGGGTCAGCAACTCTGGCTTCAGAAGTATCTCCAGCCCCACCAGAGCCAGTGTTTTCCCTTGAGCGAGTGTGTAGCTTTGGGCTTTCTGGGAACCTGAAAGATACAGAAAACATGTTGTCTGTTAGTTGTTTTTTGTACATGATTTGCTTTTTATTTTGTTGATGTTTAACCATACAACATTATTGGGTCATAAGAAATGTTGGTTCTTGGCCTAACACCCCTTTCAATATTATAAGGTCACATAATATGCAGCATCTCCAAATTTAACATCAATCTTCAATAACCAAAGACCTAATAAATATCCTGGTGAACCTCCCTGGACTCCATCGAAAACCTTCTATTTTGTAAGTAGGCACTTTACTACTCAGCCTCAGACTACCCCAGACTACCCTTGCAAAGCTACGTCAGTGCCAGAAAGATAATTAGGGTAATAGCTAGACTAAGAGAAAAGTGGAAGAAGCAAATTGCACCAGAGCACCTGTCAACAACCCATGAATTTGTATGAATAATCTGTTCCTAATGAACATGAATTTTAAGAGCGTGATTGATTTGTATCATGTATGAGTTTTAGTGATTGTGACATTAAATCTTTAGCAGAACTTTTTTTTTAATTCAACAATTGTCCATGTCATCTAGTCTATGAATTATTTTGCTCTTCTGTGAAGCGCCTTGAGCTTGAAATTTTTAAGGGAAGGCGCTTTACAAATACCATTATTTTTATATTATCATTATGAACTATAAGTTTTATTCACTTGAGGTGAAGGTATAATTTCTTACATTCTTATGCTTTACTTTGTCAATCATTGTACAGATAAGAACATTCCAAAACTTCTCTCTTTATTCATTCTATTCTTACAATTTCATAAACAATCTAACTAAATAAGACACTCTTCTACCCAAAATAATGTCTCTCATTCAGTATTGATTGTTGTTGTTGTTGTTGTTGTTGTCGATCAGGGACTTATATGGGTTATGCACCCTTCAAGTAGTCTTTACAACCTACAGAGCCATGGCAGTCTAGCTCTGTACTCCGTGAGTGCCTTAAATTGGCCCCTTGTTTCTGCAAAAGTGCAAGACAGTCTTAAGACCTCTCCAGACATGATGGCTGCTAAGTGCAATGCAGTCATTGAGTAATTTACTGCCTCTATCGATACAACACTTGGACATGATGGTTGCAGCCATTGACTCCGGGACAGAACCACGGGTATGTCAATCATTTTAATGCTGCCCTGATGCAGTAATTTAAGTGAAACAATTCACAAAGTTTGCCACAAGGGGTGGATTCAGTATTGGTAAATTGAAAATGTGCCAAGCTTAAAAAAACAACATGCTGTAGTTTGGAGGAAAAAAATAGCCTGTATATACAATGCTCATGACTTACCAGCTGCTGCAGTAAACTCATGTGTGTGGTTGAAGGCGTCAGTGCCACAGTAGTAGGTCGGGTGCAAACATGGCAGCTTGTGACTCAGGTTACCCATGTCGGTAGAACCAAGCACCTTTTGGGGGTGAAGGGGTTGGCAGAGGGGGATTGAAGGAGGTATTTGTTTGTTGAAATTTTATATCACGTTTATCACTATATAGTTATTTCAGTGTAAGTTTGTTTGTTTGCTTGTTTTTATTGTGAAGGTTTCGTATTGTAATTTCAGCACCAGTTAATAGATTCGGACAAAAATAACTCATCGGAAGAATAAGAAGGCGTCCGGAAGACAATAGTAATATCTAAAAGAGAAGTAGAGGAAGTAGACCACACGATAGTGCAGGCTCACAACTCATTGAGGAACAGTCTCTAGAATTTATTCTCTTTGATGTGGGCCTTAAATTAGCTGTGAGGGAAAAGATTTTCATCTAGGGAATAAATAAATGACAAACATAATATTGAATTTTATGACAAAATCTGACAAGCCTATTGCTGAACAAATAACATGAATAATGCAAACACATAAAGACAGGTATTGTTTTTTGTCTGAAAGATTCTAAATCAATAAAAAACCATGGATGCAATATTTCAAAGACTTATGTCTATTTTTCTTTGTATTATAAGCAATTAAAAAAGTAAATTCCTATATCTCTTAGAAATTCTGAAGAAACACTTAAATAATTTGTTTACCATTAGGGTTTATCATTACCATTTTATGGGGTAATCTTACCTTCTTTGGCTCAGTAGGTGGAAATTCTACTCCAACCCAAGAGCCGTTTGTCTCATACAGACTTGCAAGTGTATTGTTGGTAATCAGGCTCTCGTATGGTTTCTTGCTATTGGTTATCTCAACCTGGGAGAAAAAGGAATATGAACAAATGTGACTGCATTTAAATGAAAGTAGTAAAAAGTACATTTCGGCCTTGTATTGCCTCATGTCTCCATTCATTTTCCTCTGAGTCAATAATTTTTCAACATAATAACTACAAATTTTAGCACGTGTCTTTGTTAGAGTGTTGCAGTTGGGTCCAAAGAGATAACTAATCCGAGGCTTAGTTTGGTTTATTTTTGTTTAATGCCCCTTGAAACACTATAAAGTCATTCAAGAGGTTCGACCTCTGTGATAATGTCCATCTTCGATAGGATGAGGATCAGCGGGCCAGGAAAACAAAAAAAGAAATCCTGATAAATCCTAGCTTCAAACCTGGGAGCTTTGCAGTCATAGGCAGGCACTCGAACACTGCATAGACCACCATCCATAGCATAATCTCGATTTTTATCAACAATGTGTGCTAAATACATACAGTAGTCTCCTCCTAAATGCCCAGTGCTCGGGAAGGCTGAAAGAAGTGCATTTATACACACAAATTATATAGCGCATGCATAATTTAGGCAGAGACTACTACTACTGTATAATGGTAAAACTAATAATATCATGTGTGAAAGAGAGGGACTCTGAGAGTTAAGAATAAGAGTGCCCAACCACGGTGTACTTTTTGGCCTTGGTTAAAGCTGAAGATACACAAGTACTTCACCGGCGCTGTGGTGTAATAGTTAGGCTTTTCACCTGTCATGCGGAAGACCCGAGTTTGATCCCGGTCGCGGATGATCTGGGTTTTTCTGCTGGAATTTTTTTCCCTCTCAGCCCATGTCGAGGTAGCCCGTCTCTTAAATGATCTTACAGTGTTGTAGGGGACGTAAAACTGGTAACCAAACCAAACCAAATACCACCCTGGTTAAAGGGAAATAACTCATGTATTATGAAGTAATTTGCTCTTTCAAGCCAAGTACAGTCCCTTATACACATTCCAAGAGAGAAAACAAATAATATGGAAATTTTCTCATCAATGCAATTTCACATTCGTAGTTTAACTGTAAATTCTGATCTTCAAGAAGGTGATGATATCAGGAGCACTCAAGAGAAAACACATGTGCCACATGTAAGATGAATTTCTGCTGACACCACTACAAAAACATTAAATCGTTACTATTCTGATTACTAAAACAGAAAGTAGAACTTCAGCAGGTGATATGTATTATATATAAAGACCTTACTCATCCTCATGAGAAAAATTTGCGGTACAAAGACATTAACAAAATTGTGAAACATGTTCCCTAACGGTGTAAAGGTTGTAAAGGATGGCAATTTTCTGGAATGACCCAAGAGACCTACTACAACACTTACTGCACACCAGAGAATTGTTAGGTTCTACGCTAATCACACGAGGGGATGTAAGTTCCATCCTCATTGTCACAGGAAAGCAATCAATGGATTTATGGTGTACCATACCAACCTATATTTTGGACACCTCAGCACGGGGAACTTTCTTATCAACAACATCGGGCTCGTGGAACAGGAAAACTCACCCCATGAGCACTCCTTAAGGTCCTATATAAGAACTTCCGTTCAGCGCTAAAGTACGGCGCACTCCAGGGACGACATTACTCGTCAGCTACGCACTATGCCCAAAGTTATTGAGACGTGAGTCTACGCCCGTCAACCTTACAAAATATCTGGCTCCCTATACAAGCACTACTTATCAACAGCGCCGACAGACCCACGACACACACCCTAGCGAGGAATGGATCCTGATTATAAGGGACTGTAATATTCCTTCCCTTCATGTATACTTGTATTTAAGTTCTGTGACCAGTCCATCGCTAGCTATAATTATGTTGTGTCGTGCCTGTTCATGTATCCTACAATTCCATTATTGTTGTATTGTAACAGGGCATAAATCAAATTGATTTTAAGCCGTCTTTTGACAGCTAGTGTACATTTGATCTTATTGAAGTCACCAGCATTACATTATCTAATTGCTACTTATCGTGAGGATGGAATGTTATTTGCTTCATAACTGATGTATTATTGTGCTCTATTGAGCGCCTATACTACTTGTTCCAAAACCTGAATTATAGCCCAGACATTGCAGTCGTTTGCCATTGGCATTGTTTATTATTATAACACATCATTTACAAGATTTATGGTTTTGTTCTAAATTAAATGTGAGGCTCAATATAAAAAAAACTATACGATTGTTGGTTCACTCATTATGTTCTGAATTTCTTATACGTCATTCATACTTAGTTGTTACCAACGTCATATCAATTGCACTCATGACGGATGAACATCATCATCTCACTACTGGGATTAAACCCAAGTTGGTCCTGACACGTGCCGCAGGGTCAAAGTAGCCCGTCTCCAAAATGACCTTACAGTGTTACTTGGGGCATACAACCAAAAGTAAACCAAACCAAACTTACTGTACATCCTGAGGCAGCGGCTGAGGCCTTGCAGCACTGCTTGACCTTTGTCTCCAGTTCTTCCAGCTCCGAATCCCTCGAGGCTCTGATCTGTATCTGCAGTTGTGCGTGGTCAGGAATCACATTGGTCTTTGTTCCACCTTTGGTGATGATGGCTGGCGAAAGAAGATTGGCTTTGATCAAATTTATCAGCAGGCTCGATATTGTAAGGCCACTTACAACTGGTAAATAGATGAAAATATTTCAGTACTTAGAAAAAGTAATAAGAAAATAGCCCCTAAAAACACCAATAATGTGGAAAGATGCCTTGTTTATTTCTTTAGTGAAGCTTTGTGGCACTGTCAACACTGTAAGGGCATTGGGGTCGGGTTGAGGAAAGACAGGGAACCTAGCACAAGCCAAGTTTCTCTTTATTGGCCTTTGCTTGAATTAGAGGGATGAGCATATTATTTAACAAACTAAATAGTCTGGAAGTCTGGCAAAATCATTTATAAATAGAGCAGCAGAATCTTCTATACTTTTTTCATGTCAACAAGATAAAAAAACAATAACAAATATCAATTAATTGTTGTACCGAACACATATTATATTAGAGGTCCTAATTACATTCTGACAAAAAACAACTTATTCCTGGATAGTGTTAATACATTTTGGCTTTACAAATTATTTCCTACACTATTTCTTAAACTAAGATAAGACAAGATTAGATATACTTTATTCGGCCACGACTGAAAGCTGGACAAGGAAAATTTTGCAAAAACTAGCAAACCTGGACTCCTGTGTGTACTCACTGTGTACTCGCCAAGTGGGCCTCATCTGCTGTCTGAGAGCTGATATGTTCATGTAACCCAACACAGCAGCGTCCAGGGCATTTATTCCCTCCCATGGGAACCCGCCTGCATGTGACGCCTTGCCGTGGTAGTCAACATAAAACCTGTAGAGGGTGAGGTGAGATGTGTGATAGTTTGGAATCTCGCACCTTTGTTGCAAGCGTTTTTCACACCTTATCTCTTTTTCATCTTCATAAGTAATTCCCTTTGTAGCCTATTCCTTGTTTTCGTGCAGTGCGTTGTCTTCCTGTTTTCTACGTTGTTGTCTTATTTATTTTTTGGGGCCCAACGAAGACAGGCGTACCTGTCGAAAATTTGCCCACCCCCCGCACATATTCTTCATTAAAATTTTTTTATATGGTTTGTTGAAGTTGTGGTGAGTGATTTTTCTCTCTACATAGTTTAGAATACATATTCTTCAAAAGGAAATTATTGCATGGCAGTTCTTGAGGTGGAGAAAGATGAGGAAGGAGAAACATGGAGGTGGGAGGTAGGGAGTGTGAGGGAAGGAGAGACAGGGTGGGAAAGAGAGAGGGGAATGGACATGTAGAGAGAGACAAGGAGGTAGAGAGAGAGAGATTAGAAGAGAGAGTACAACAAAGTTTAACAGTACCAAACACCTCATCATACACACTAGTAAAAAGCTATTGTGCATTAGGAAGAAAAGAAGCAGTCTGGCACTGATTTTCATTATCTAATGTAATATTTTGCATTTTAACTGAGTCAGTTTTGTCTCTTTTGATTTGATAGTTCTACATGTATTACAAGAGACTGGCAGAACCTCTTGGTTCCAAGGAATGTTGGTCGGGCATCAGTAAACGGGGCAGGGTGTGACATCATGGCAACATCAACGCCATCAAAAACACCGGCCTTGATCAAGTCCACTTTCCCTCCGCCTCCCTCCTCTGCTGGTGTGCCGATGATGGAAAGCTGTAAAGTAGGAAAAAGGGAAAGCTGAAGCCGAATATATTTGTATCACCACAGTTGGTTGCAATAAGCCAGAGGTGCCAAAAGTTAGAAAATATATATATGACCCTAAGGTCCTAGGTATCAAGATGTAGTGCTTCAATAAGTTTCTATTAGCGGCATCGGCAGTTATCTAAAGATTAAAAACAGAAAGGCCATAAGCTACATTCAGATTTAAATTTATTTTACAAATTTACTATTTTCTTGTAAAGGTCTGTAAGTGTCAACACATCTGCTATGAGTGAATAAAGTCAGTTTAACTTGGCCTTGAACTGGAGAATATGATATTCTCGTTAGCATGTCCACATATCATGATCCCAGTCAAATTCCCCTCTATTTCTTTGAATTGAAAGCTTGCATACCTGGACATTCCACCCTCAGATGGCACGGCACAAATATTATGTTGCTGAAAGCATTGTCAAGCATCACAATCACAATGCAATGGAAGAAATTCTTTGATTCACACACAAAATAAATTGCTTTGACCTTATAATGTCTAAGGGATAGAAAAACGAAAAGACATGAATGTAGTACAAAGAGGGAGTTAATGCTGTTACCTTGCCCACAATATCCTTATTCTGCTCCATTGCTGCCTTGATGCCCAGCCCTGCTGCTACACCGAGCTCAGAGATGAGGTTGTGACCACAGGCATGGCCGATCTCGGGCAGAGCGTCATACTCGCAAATGACTGCCACATGAGGTATCTTCTCTGTACCTGAAAACATTGGAAGTGAACCATGAATAGAAATAGATATATATTTTTACATACATGGAGTAAAGGGGCTGAAGGAGGTGTGATCCCCTTTGCAGCTAAACATGGTGGTTTTGTAGGAATGAAAAAACAAACATCGTAAATGAGATGTGATGTAATGGTCAGGCTCTTCTCCTATGACACAAAGGGTAGGAGTCTAATCCCCACTTTGGATCAATATCTCCATCCTTCTGCTTGGATGTTGTGTTCTTCTCAGTCAAAGTTGGCCCTGACAGCGAGGATCGAGGTAGCCTACCCAGACTCTAAAAGGACTTCGTAGTGTTACAAGGGCCATGAAACCAAAATCAAACAAACCAAACCAAACAACTTGACTGCTGAGATGAAATCATTTTACATATTCACCTTGGGAGATAAGATGTAAAAGATTTTGAACATAATGTAGGATTTCACTTGTGTGTGGCCACCAGCAAGGGAGAGACAAAATTGCCTACTTGTGGAAAAATACGAATGAAAAACATGACAATGCTAGTCTCACAATGAGTGAAGTGAATGGCTTGTGCCTAAAAATGTGACTGAACGTTTCTGGCCAATAAACCTGAGTCCCTAAATTACAATCATAGTCATCACTTTCGTTTATATATTTTCCTCTCTCCACATCCAGCGGGTGCATTCCTCCTTCTTCGCAATGTGAAATTTAATCAAAATCGCACCCACCCAGGCGTGTGGCAAGAAAAGCTAAAAATGTATGTCAGTATGAGTCGATTCGATGTTGGATATAGGTAATAGTGAAGAAATATTGTGTTGTAACCTCCCTGAAATCAGGGGTTTTATAAGAGAAATATACTCGGTTTAATGGTAGGCCTTCCAATAACTCCATATGTCCCTAAAATTAACAAAAATCTAATTTCACAAAGTCAGAAATATAAATTTACCTTTCTGGACATTGCTTGGAGTTTCAAATGTTGCCACAAAAGCAGTTTCAGTCACATGATGCTTATCAACTTTGAAGCCTTTATTGGCTAAAAACTGTGTTAACGTGGCATGGGACTTGTGTTCTTCATACGCCAGTTCCTTGTGCTCCCAGATCTCATGACTCAAGCTGTGAAGCTCAGCACTTTCCTTCTCTATGGCATCACAAACCAATTGTCTTATGCCATCCATTACAGCATTCACTTTTTTCTCCAGCTATGTTGATGCTGTGATGTGTTTATCCACACAAGGTTAGGAGATATGTCGACTAGGTGCCAGCTCTTAAGACTGTCTCCTAAAATGAGCACATAAGGATGTCAAAAAGTTGTCACTTTCAGGTAGGCTATCCACTGGACTTCAACCTGAAAATGTACAGTATAAAAACACATTTCTAAGTAATAATAGCTTTCATATGTTTAGGCCTAGGCCTACACTGTTTTGTTTTGTTGTTGCTTGAGGGGGGGGGGGGGGATCTTCCTGTTTTTCTTCTATGCTATAAACCAGTTCGCTCTAACCCAGAAAACTTGTCTATTTGTGGCCAATGGGAAAGTTGTGGAGAGAGAGAGAGAGAGAGAGAGAGAGAGAGAGAGAGAGAGAGAGAAAGAAGAGAGGGGCGAGTAGAAAAAATATAAGGATGACAGAGCGGTTTAGAGAGAGAAAATTAGAGGGGGTGTTGGAAATGGCTTGAATCTGCCTAAACAATGAGGGATACAACATCACTAGTAATAATGATAGGCTACCACCTGAGGACTTTTTATATAGCTCACAATTACCCATTTAAAGCGCTACCTGAATTGAAATGACGGCAGATAATCACGTTCAACACCTTGCAAACTTGTTTACTCTCGTGACATCTCAACTGCTGTGGGGGATTATCTTCTCTAGTCGGCAGTCGACTCCCTTCGTGTCCAGCTTTGATAGAGAATACCATTCCCCTAATCAAGAAAAACAACACAACAATTACAAAAAATAACAAACAACAGCAGAAGCAGAACCAAAAGACAAACAAACAAACAACCAAATCCAAACTAAACTAATAAATCTCATCATCAAACTTCTAAACCAAAAGGAAAATCTAAGAGGTAGAGAAGGCACACTTCTCCTGACACTTGCCCTTAGAAATACCCCTGATTGTTTGGCAAAGAGAAAGAGGCGAATATCGCAATATTATCATTACACGATTCGCCCTTATGCAAAACAACCTACGATATGCCTACAACTGTTGTGCATTTTTGCTTTCTTAATTTGCCGTCCGATTACACTAGCCATAATTATGTTACAGTTTTACAGAAAATAATTAACGAAAGCGACGAAATTAAACGCTCATAATTTATGTGTAACTTTCTTTTTCTCATCATTCAATCATTCATTACAGCGTTGCAGGGGACGGAAAACTGGTAAGCAAATTTAAAAAAGCCACATATCAATCATCCGTAGTTGGGTTTGTGTGTGTGTGTGTGTGTGTGTGTGTGTGTCTGTGTATGTGTGTGTGTGTGTGTGGTCTGATGGCTTGGGGCGATCGAAGAGACTGTCAAATGTACCTGCTGTCGAGT
>JAUKPP010291088.1:0-10181 GCA_032273245.1 Phyllaplysia taylori
CCCCCCCCCCCCCCCCCCCCCCCCCCCCCCCCCCCCCCCCCCCCCCCCCCCCCCCCCCCCCCAACTGAGACGGACATGCAGACAGAAAGAAAGACAGACAAACAGACAGAAAGTCCGCGACATCCAGGAGAAGAGAGTAGTACATAGAGAAAGAGACATACAGACACAGACAGACACACATACACACAGAGAGAGAGAGAGAGAGAGAGAGAGAGAGAGAGAGGAGGGGGGTGGGAGTGAGAGTGAGGGGGGGGGGGAGAACTGAGACGGACATGCAGACAGAAAGTCAGCGACATCCAGGGGAAGAGAGTAGTACAAAGAGAAAGAGACATACAGACACAGGCAGACACACATACACAAACAGAAAGAGAGAGAAAGAAAGAGAGAGAGAGAGAGAGATAAAGAGAGCGAGAGACAGACAGAGAGAGGGAGAGAGAAAGAGAGGGAGAGCGATTGTGGGGGTAATTTAGTGCAGGAAATTCGATACATACGCGTACATAAACGATACATATAGACAGAGTCCATACTAAAACAAAAGTAGAAAGACAAAGCCTGAGATGAATACTCGGCAAGCATAGAGGATGGTCAAAGATAAGATAAGATAATTATAAGATAATATCAGATCAGATCAGATAAGATAGACAAGATAAGAAAAGACAGGATGGTCTACTTCGATCTTGCCTGTCAGGGCCAACCCGGGCTGAGAGGGAAAAATCCCAGGAGATAAAAACGCAAATCGTCATCACATGGGATCGAACTCCATCTTACATGAAGAACAATAATAAGCATTATAAAACAAAACAAACACCCCAAAAACAAGAACGACAACAACAACAAAAACAACAATAAACAAAATGAAGACCCGAGTTCGATCCCGGTGGCGGACGGTCTCGTTTTTTTCTACTGGTACAATATCCCTCTCAGCCGGCGTTGGCCCTGACAGGCAGGGTCTAAGTAGCCCGTCCCTTAAATGACCTTAGAGAGTTGCAATATACGAAGAGGTAAAGCACACATATCAATCAACCAGGGCATATTTGATTGAGAAGTGCGATCTACTTCTTCGTATATTATTCACATCTACAGATATCAAATCTGATGAATCCACGTGGGTCTCTGGACATAAACTCTCTGTTGGAGTTTTACATCCATTCACATATAATTATTGTTTCAAGAGACGTTTAACCAAAACCTAACCAAACCAATTATCAAATCTCCATATTTATGAAGTCCTAATATGACGCAACTAGGCACTGCAAAAAGAAAATCTTGATTTTTGTTAATTTTTACTATCGAGAAATCATATTTTTGTTGATTATTAATAGAAGCTCAGGTTCGGAAGAGTCTGGTCTCTGGGCCTCTTGCAATAACCTAACAGTACTTCAACAAGCGTAAAATCAAAATCTGTTTGGTTTGGTTACCAGTTTTACGTCCCCTGCAACACCGTAAGGTCATTTAAGAGACAGGCTACTTTGACCCTGCCTGTCAGGGCCAACCCGGGCTGAGAGGGAAAAATCCCAGCAGAAAAAAAATCAAAATCCAAAACCAAAGAAAAGCCTACCTTCTACCCGCCACAGCGCCCTTGACCCTGATGCTGTTGGCCCTCACAGAGCGGAAGATGAGCGCCTGCCCCAAGGCAATACTGACAAACATGGCAAAGTTGAGCACGATGAAGACAGCGAACGCGTAGTCGCTTCCTGGGAACTTGGCACGAGTGATCGGAAGCGGGATGCAGACGCTGGTCTGAGAGTAGAACTGCCAGTGAGACAGGGGAGGTATGAAAGGGATTCCAGCTAGCATGGCGCCGACCATCCAGGTGATCAGTACGATAACTCGCGCGCTTTTCGGGGTCAGGTGAAGTTTTGACAGCGGAAACGCTAACGCTAAATAACGGTCGAGTGTGATGAGGCAGATAGTCATAGCTGACACCTCGCTCGATATCGTGGAGAGAACTCCGGCTAAGGAGCAGTAACTCGAGTTTTTCCAGACGTCTGCAAGCCACAAGTAGCGCCCCCTGTAAGCTTGATCGGCTGCTCCTATGATGACTAAGTAAATCCCCATAAGGAGATCAGCGCTGCTAAGACTTGTTATGAGTGTATTGTAGCCTAGAAACGACTTGTTTTCAATGAAGAACTTATAGCAAAGCACTACGATGTTCCCAGAAACTGTGAGCACAGCCATAAGACACAGGAAAGACCTGAAGAAGGGCGTGCGAAGGATGTCCTCACACGAAGAAATCTCATCTTTAGGGGCTTGGCAAGTTCCCGTAGACAATACTTTAGGCATAAGGGTTGGACAACATAGTTTGTAGTTATCAGTCATCAATGAGGATAACAGAAACAAGGCAGAGAAGATATTTTTCTGAAACTTTGAGATCGGATTTCCCTTTATTGACAAAACTTCTAACTGTGACAATCCTGCAAACGCTTCCGGCTCCACAGTTGTTATGCCCATGTCATCCAAATACAAGACTGTGAGTTTAGAGCATCCAAGAAAAGAAAATGATCTTAAGCGCTCTTGAGAGTTACCAGACATGTCGAGAACTTCTAACTTTTCCAGTGATCTTATTGCGTGTAGATCCGCACCGGATAAAGCGTTTCTGGCAAGAGACAGTTGCCGAATACCCGTAGTTTTTTTAAACACGCCAATTTCTAACCGTGCCAAACAATTATCGCTCAAATCGAGTTTGTACAGGTTCACAACGTCTAGCTGATCCACTTTGAGAATCCCTGCGTTCTTAGCAATCAAAGCGATGATGCAGTGATTGTGTAGGCTGAATGAGCTGTTGCCTGAGGTAGCGTGGGAGACATCAAGTCGTTTGACACACCCAATGTTGCTCAGTGGGAGGAATGTGGCACATGTCATTTCTCTTCCTGTACAGACACAGCTCTCAGGGCAGCTTCTAGTCACAGAACAGAACTCCTCGTCGTCGTGAAGTGGACAGTGGAACCAACCATCACACACGTGCTCATCGTGCAGACAAGTGGAAGTCTTGTGGCATCTGTACCGTCCTTTACAGAATGATTGGCACGTCTCTGATAGCTCATCTTCTCCATCTGGACAATCCTTGTGGCCGTTGCAGAGCATGTAGACAGGTATGCAGTAGCCGTTTGGGCACTGAGCGTGTGTGGGAGGACAGGGCTCTCCAGCGTTTAGAGGACTGATTGTCACCTTGCCGTAACCGTCTGGCATAACAGCTCCTGGTGGGGGTTGAGCAAGGACTGAACGATCGATAAAGTCCGGCTCGATCACCCACTGGCCCTCCCTGTCCTTCATCGGACAATCCATCTGGTCGTCGTCCACCCAGTGACGCGGCATGCAGCCGACAGAAGGACACAGGATAGATCCGCCATTGCAACTTTCACAATCTAGCTCGTCCGAGGCGTCGAGACAATCGGGCTTGGCGTCACACCAAGAGGAAGACGCCACGGCCACGCCATTCGTGCACACCGCCACGCTTGGGTCGTCGTCTGGTACCGGAAGACAGAACTCCTCGTCCGACTTGTCGGGACAATCGTTGATGGCGTCACAAACGTGAGCGTACCCTAGGGGATTCCCGGACGCGCAAGCAAAACGTTCTACTGGAGCTCCTAAATCGGGGCAATTTCTTTCATCAGTTCCGTCAAAGCAGTCTGAGATTTCATCACATCGACGAGACAGTAAAATCCTTTCCTTACTATTAACGCATTGAAACGTATCTAGTTTCGCAGTCCAGTTATGATGTGAGGGCGACTTTATTGACTCTATGCTCTTAGAAATGTTTCTCACCTCACACGCAATGTGCATGTCTGGATGACCTCCCTTGAAGCCCTCATTAATGTCAGTCCACGTGCCATCGCAGCGAATCTGTTGCAGTTCACGTTGGCCAATAAAAGACTTGTAATTCCAAACAGTACAACTATGAAAATTATGTGATTTAAACTGTTGCCTAAATCCATTGAATATCGTCGTCCCATCCATACCTTTGAAGAGTCTGCGGTAGAGAAAATCCGAATCAAAGCTCATCTGGCGAATACCAAGGTACCAGACTTGCGTGAAAGGATAGTACCCATCAACCAGGTTGGAGAAGAATTTCTGCTCTTTGAGAGAGTTTGGAGTTATCAAATGTCCATTGTAGTGATACGCACATACGAATTCGGCGGCTTCCCAAGGCAGAGGAAATTGTGATCGCACGAGAAAGTAACAGCTTGTCCCAAACACGTGACCTCCTGGACACAAACTATCATCAATGAAAGAGCAGTTTGTTTCATCCTCTCTTCCAAGACAGTCGACTTGAAAATCACAGAGGGAACTTTCAGGAATTGAATGCTTGTGTGCCGAGCAGCTAAGTGTGAATTCGTCGATGATTGGAACAAACGAGTCTTTACTGACAGCTTTGTAATGCATTTTGAATCCCTTGGCAAAACCACCGCCAAACCCTTCATAGCTTACAAAAGCAATAGAACTGGGAAGTGTAATTCGGTAATCGCGGTTCAGTCGATGTTCATGACCATCGCGAAAGAATAGATTTATATCCTGGGTGTTTTTCATGTGAGACAGACGATGTGCGGAAATCCTGATAAAATCTCCAGGGTCAACTTGAAAGAGCTCAAAGGATAACTGGAGGACTTTGTTTTCTGATACAGCGATTTGCCAGTGGCAGTTGATGTTCCTGGTATATGCTTCACCTGGTCGGTACCCCGGTGACGTTATAAAGCCAGATTCGCCTTCCTGAAGAACCGTGAGCTGGGACTCGCAGTCTCCCCTTTCCTCCTTTTGGACAAGCACTCGATATTTGAGCTTGAACGACAAAAACTCGTGACAGGTCGCAGTGCGGCGGGGCCTCCCTGAATAGCTAATTAATACACTATTTTTATTGACTTTAAACGGTTCAGGAACTTTATTTCCACAGAAAAATAGATGTTCGTAATAGAACACAACCAAATCGCCAGTACAGCTCTGAGATCCGTCAGGGTTTATTGAGAAGGGAGAAGGCAAATTTAGCTCCAGAAATTCTATTTCAAACATCTGACCCTCACCGGCAATGAGTTTCACAGCAGCGCTACAGTACACAGCACAGCACGGAGCTCGGAAGCTGACTATTCCCGCGTCGACATCAACAGTTATATTGAGACCCACTTCCAAACCACATTCAAGGGGTTTCTTGACTTGTTTCCCGCTGACTCGGCGGAAAGGCCCGAACGTTTTGGCAATAACTTGGCTTTCTCGCCGTGACCTTTCGCTGAGGTCCTTGACCACCGTGCTCTCCACTGACCGGATGTGTCTGCTCCTCATTACCTGTTTGCTGGAAGACAATTTATTGTTTATTTCAAGATCTCTTAAGTAACTCTGGTGCCGTCGCCCTTTGCTGACGTTCTTGTCCATCGTAGTTTTGCCTGACCGAGTTACTCTCCTTCTCCTTGACTCTTTGCTGGAAGACCATTTATTGTTTATTTCAAGATCTCTTAAGTAACTCTGGTGCCGTCGCCCTTCGCTGAGGTTCTTGACAATCGTAGTCTTGTCCGGCCGAGCTCGTCTGCTTCTCATTGCCTCGTTGCTAAAAGACAATCTACTGTACCGCTCTAGATCTCTTAATGAGCTCTCCTGCCGTTGTCTTTTGCTGAGGTCAAGGACCGTCGTAGTCTTGTCCGTTCGAATTCGTCTGCCTCTATTGTTGATTCCTACGCCACGTTGCTCCATTTGAAGAGTGGCGAATTCCCCTCGAGAACGTTCCACACCGTCCTCAAATTGTCCTGAAAGATTCAGCGCGGTGCCGGCAAAACTTTCCCTGTCAAAGTTACTCCGTCCCGTGGCTCTTGAAATATTCGATCCATGGGTTAGATTAAAACTTTTGTGTTTCGACAGTTCTCTATTCAAGCATGATGCCCAACACAGTAAAAATGACAATGTAAAGTAAACAACTGATGTTGACGTTTCCATACTGAAGATCCCGTCAATTTGCCAGGTGACTGCCGGGCGTTCCTTTGTGGTCTTGTCCTTCTACTTTTTTCTATTTCTTTTAGTTATCCTTATCTACAACCTGACACTAAGATTACAGCACTGTGTTAACAATGCCGTAGAGCCTCAACAGAAGTCAGTCAATGTTCTGTCTAAGAAAATTTTTCCCTGTATTCAATAGTGAGATCTATAATATTATGTTCTGAAGAAACCTGTCATATGAAAGAAACATCTCAGTCAGGTGTCCCTATCATATCGCACCTCCTTTTTCTTTAAGTTCATTATCCATCCGAGGACTATTCACAAGTCATGAATTATAAGCCGTGCAATTTGTTTATTTTGTTTATTTTTTTAAAAAGTCTTTTTATTTTAACATACAAGAGTAAGAGCAAATTAATTCAAATGCAAACGTGTCAGGAATGCCTTATGCTCATGGAATTTTCTCGAGGAATTCTATTCCTATAAAAAGACCCTACACACAGGGTATGCACAAAACAAGACTTCTCACTGACCTGTGCGTTAACAACTTGAAAGTTATGAGAACTATGCACGACAAGCGAAGTCTTTTCACATAAGTACAAAGGCATAGACGTGGATCCTTACTAACGAAGAAAAAATATTGTCAAAGTGTTCTCGTCCCCAATGGTCGTGCAAGCAGCCTTCCTGAAAAGAGAGGGGCGAGCTTTTAAAATAGCTATTAGAATAGGCAGCTTGCCATTTACAAGCATAGCTTCTACTCTCGGTTGTTGGCAAAAATGACTAGATGACATTTCATTTCTCGATTGAGTTATCACAAATTCCCCAATTCAATTCAATAGAATATTCTCCCCCACCCCCCTCCCGGTTGAGCTCCCTAACTTTTATCCCGTTCGCTCCCTCCCTCATCTCCAAAAACGTTCCATGAAATCGGACAATTCACTGGTTGTTTTGCAAAGAGGCGAACACTCCACTAAAAACGTTGTAGTATTCGCCATTACGCAAAGCAATCAACGATTGGCTTCAAATGTCTCGCACTGAAATATTGATAAATGCAAATCTGGGGCCCCAAAAACATTCTACTCCGGGTACCACTATTCCTCCCGAATGTCCAGCTCATGATAGATTTATCAGGCTGACCGACTAACCAGCGGCGGTGTCGGTACGTGGTGTAATGGTTAGGCTCTTCGCCTGTCATGCGGAATACCCGAGTTCGATCCCGGTCGCGGACGATCTGGGTAATTTTTCTGCTGGAATTTTTCCCCTCTCAACCTAGATTGGCACTGACTGGCAGGGTCGAAGAAGACCGTCTCTTAAATGACCTGAGAGTGTAGCAGGGGACGTAAAACTGGTAACCAAGCCATGAGCCATATATGCATTAAGACGTTTTCAACTGGTGTTATTGTTTGTTTGTTTGGTTTGTTGGTTAGGGTTTTACGGCTCAATCGACTCTATGAGGTAATTTCGGCTCTGAGAACCATTCCAAAGCATTTGGGTAGGAATTAATTTTTCGATTTTGAACCACCAAGGGATTTTTAACGTGGGCAACGTGCACACGAGGCCTTCGAGATTTTTTCTTACTTATCCGAGAAGACTAGGTGTTTGGTATCACCTACCCGAAGATCAGGGGTGTGATTGGAAGGGAAAGAGTAGACAAGAGAGAAGAGAAGAGGAGCGAGGCAGGTGACAAGAGTGTCAGGGAGTAGGGTGAGACTAGGGAGAGAGTGAGAGGAAGGGTTAGACAATTATTTAAAAGAGTACACAAAAAGATATGCATGATGTGCATTTTCGCAAATGGCAACACTCAGGGAAACTTAAGCCTGATTGAGTGCTTAAGTAAAAACCAAAACAAGAAGAGGCTAAAACAGCTGGGTTTGTGTCTGACTTATCAGGGTCTTTTTCGTTCGCGTACACAATATATACATTGGTTGGGTTTGGCTTTGGTTTTGGTTTAACGCCCCATACAACACTGTAAGGTCATTTTCGAGGCGGTACCTCCGAATGTCCATCTCCGATAGGACGGGGGTCGGAACCATGAGAACTCCTAAAAATTCCCGACGAACCGCCCTGGATTCGAACCCGGGACTCCTCGTCTGTAGGCGGGCGCACTACCGCTCGGCCAATGACGCCTCACACAGTGGCTGACAAAACTCACCTTTAAATCGATTGCTATTGTTAAAGTCAACTTTCTCTTTGTTTGGCTACCAGTTTTACATCCCCTGCAACACTGTAAGGTCATTTAAGAGACGGGCTACTTCTACTCTGCCTGTCCTGACCAACACGGGCTGAGTGGGAAAAACATCCCAGGAGAAAAAAACAACAACCAGATCGTCCGAAACCGGGATCGAACTCGAGTCTTCCGAATGTTAGACGAAGAGCCTAACCATTACACCACAGTGCCTGTCCACTTTCTCTTTACTCGACCTGATTTCAAAAGTCCCAGCAATGTTGACTTATGCGGGCTCTACTGTGCATTATAAAAGTGAGTTTGACCTAGAAATGCCGATGCTATGTTCTTTATTTAGGCCGAAGAATGATCGTTGCGGCATTCCAACTAACTCTGTGAAAAAATAAATTCCCGCTAAAAGAACAGACAGGGTCTTCCAAACGTTCGACCAAACGTGATCTAGAGCCAATCAGCAATTAGTTTGGTTTGGGTTTAGTTACTAGTTTTACGTTCTCTGCAACACTTTATGGTCGTTTAAAGAGACGGGCTGCTTCGAGTCAACTCGATCTAATAGGGAAAATTACCAGCAGAAAAAACCCCCGCATATTGCCTGCGATTAGGATCTAACTCGGGTCTTCCGCATGACAGTCCAAGAGCCTAACCATTACAGCACAGCTTCAGTAATTGGTTTCGTTTGGAGTGGCTTTGGTTTAATGCCCCATACAACTCTATAAGGTCATTTACGAGGCGGGACCTCCGAATTTTACGTCCATCTCCGATAGGACGGGGGTCAGAGCCATGATAACTCTGAAAAAACCCGGGGATGCTACCCGGATTCGAACCCGGGACCTTCCGATCTGTAGGCGGGCGCACTATCGCTCGGCCATCGACGCCCCCCTTCGGTAATTAGCAATTACTATAGAAACTGATTGGCAAAATTTTAGGACGCCATCCTCAACAACAAGTACGTCGGTGGTCTAGTGGTTAGGCTGCTGAATTCGTAATCCTACAAAAGAGTGGGGTTGAGGGTTCGAATCCCCGTGCGGACCCGACTTTGTGTCTTTGGGGAAAGGCACTTTATACAAACTATTTCCTCACTTGGGCGAAGTGGTAATGGGTCACTCGGGCGCTGCTCTTGTGGCGACCTGCAGTGGTGTTTGTGTGCATATTATGGGAGATTGCTGTTTATAATGTTGACTTCTTCGTATGTATTATTGCATGCGTGAATTTTGATTGCAGGTGTATATATGCACCATTGCAAAACATATTTCCCTATGGGAATCAGTAAAGTACCATTTATTTATTCATTTATTTTATTCACAAACCAAACAAACCAACTAACACAGAGAAAAAGCATGCACACAAACGTCAATATACTCGTAGAGTAAAAACCACCCTGCAAAAGGTGAAGAAATTTGTTCAAGGGAACACAGGGAAAGTTTGGATGACAAGGTAATATTTATTGAGAAGTTTTGTTTTTCAAGAATTCATTTGTTTGTGCAAAGACATCTACTCGGATTAAAACAGGTCATATATATCGAATTACCGGATTTACCATGATAATACTGATTATCCGGATAGTTACACAAGACATTTGCACATGCATATAAATTTAAGTCCGTTTTAAAACGGTCCTGTCGTTAGTTTTGGTTTTGGGTCGTTTTTACGCCCCTGCTAACACAGTAAGCTCATTTCAGGGGCGGGTTAATTTGACCCTTTCTTTCTAAGGCCAACCAGAGCTGGGAGAAAATCGACATCCCAGCAGAATGAATGATGTATTCGTGACCGTGTGGATCAAACTTCATTCCTCGGCGTCATAGATAAGAAAAAAAGTCTGTCTATTATTCCACAGACGCCTGCTCTGATGTTTGTGCTTGTACCACAGACACTGTATTCTTATAGACGGTTCAGTCGCCGAAAACAGTGTCCCCCGGAAACTTAGAGCGCCACCTGGCGCTTATATGGGGGATCGGAAATTCGTGTTCCCATTTTTCTGCACTTGAACGCTATTTTTATCCTGTGCCACTTATAAAAAGGACCGGAAGTTCTTTTCTACTATGAAAGACTTTACCCCACTTGGTTGCGGGGAAAACCATTTCGGGAG
>JAUKPP010291099.1:0-10181 GCA_032273245.1 Phyllaplysia taylori
CGACAACACTTCTGCTATTCTTCCCGATAAATAGAACTAATAATAGCTTACTAGTCAAGGGAGGTTATTCTCATAATGTTTGCAAAGTGTTTTTAGTCAGTGGAATTCCCTAGACTAGGGGAATTCCCTATGAAACTTGACAAATCATAGGCCCAGCAAATTGACGGGCCTATGGCGCACAGGAAGCACAGACAGGCCCGGCAATTTGATCGGCCAAGCAGGGAAGGGGTTAACCTTATAATTGTATAGCATCAAATATGTTAATTTTTCTGTATATTTGATTCTTTACCTTTCCACAGACTTGGGTGATCGGAGTCTTCATTGTGAGTGGAAAGTGGAAACGGGTCCCTCACAAGTTTACAGTAGCATTTATGTTCTCTCATGTGAGTAGTCTCAATTCCAGGATAATAAAATGGGTTTTAATATTTTTCTTTTCTGTATTACTGTATTAGGTTTTGAAATTACTGTCAAAGATCACTTTTGAAGGGTGAATCTCTGAAAGACTTTTAAGGGGGATGGGAGTGGTTGCCATGAAACAGTTTTGTTTTTTTAAGGCAAGATAAAAAGTACTTTAGCATTTCCAATCATATACCTGCACATTATTGTTATCATGTCCGTTTTTATTGCTTTCATTATAGGCTTCCATCTTTTTTCCCTCTCGAGCTTGTGGAACACACTTAGAGAATAGAATTCGGAAAAGAAATCCCAACTAATTTAAAAGGTGCTTAGGTTAGCAATGTTTATTGTTTATCAGCCAGTGGTCGTTATGCATATGGTGGCGTAAAAAAAATTTGTCGTGAAATTCTTTTTTTTTATCTTTTGCGGTTATTTTTTTCCCTTTTTGTTTTTTCTCCTTTTCTCTCTTTGATTTACTTTATTTTGAGATTGATATAATGTGACAGCTATTGGTAATTTTTTATCTCAAACTCACTGTTTTTTCTCCATCACTTTCAGGTTGTTGCCTGTGTAGGGATGATCGCATACTACGCACACGGAGACACATCGAGCTGGCAGCACTACCCTATCACTGTCACCCTGCTGGTGGGCGTGTTTGCCTCGCGATGCTGGACAGCGGTCATCGCTGTGGTCATGTGTCTGCTTCACGTCCGCAGTCTCTGCTTTGTCCTCAGGATGCAGATCTGGTTCTATTTTGCTGGATTTGGGTGAGAATTGTCTCTCACTTTTTTATTTTTCTCTCTCTTTTCTTTCTTTCTCTCTCTCTCTCTTTTCTTTCTTTCTCTTTTGTCTTTTTTTTTGCTCTCCCTCTCTCTCTTTCTCTTTTTCTCTCTCTTTCTTTTCATCTCTCTCCTTCTCTCCTCTCTATCTGTCAGTCTTTCTCCCTCTGCCATAATGCATTTCTTGGGTGCTTCAGATGCTGGTAATTTTTCTTTTTATAAGATGTTTTGGCCTCTGAGGGCACACCATATAACAATTGGCCCCCCCTCACCACCAGAAATCTGAAAACTTAAGCACAGCTTTCAGTCTTATGTTACGTTTGCCATAGTCATTGGGTTATTAGTTAGTTAGTTATGCCCTTCACTCCACTTGGAGCATAGGCCATAAACAACAGCTCTCCAACTTCTCCTAATCTGTGCAGTCTTCTCCAGCTATCCCCATCCCAATCCTGTCGGTGTCATATCCGATTCAAGGTCTCATTGGATTATATGTCTAGTTATGATTGTGAGAAACATGTTCTAGAACCGGTGTCTGTGGTGTAATGGTAATCCCCTTCACCTATCACGCAGAGGACGTCATTTCGAGGCCCGCTTGGAGCAGTTTGTTTGATTGAGTATATCTCTGTTTTTTTACTGGGACAATGTCCCTCTCAGCCCGGGTTGACCCTGACAGACAGGGTCGAAGTAGCCCGTCCCTTAATTGACCTTACAGTGTTACGAGTAGCGGTAAGCCAAAACCAAAACAAAAAAACGGTGTTCTAGAGAGTTCAATATGTTCAGATGTCTTTTTATCTGTGCCTTCTCGTCAGGTGAAAGCTGTGGTTGAGTATGTATTCTTTGCTTTCTACATCGTAGATTTCATTATAAAAAATATCTGAATGGAAGTCTTTTCATTTTTTTTTCAGGATCCCAGTTTTCCTTACAGGAGTGCTGTTTCTGGTGGGATCACATCACATTGATGGGGAAATTGATCCATCATTTCACTATGGATCATTACAGGTAGCATCATGCTGTAGTTAGGGGATTTATATGTGTATGTGTTCTGTAGGCATCGGCTAAAACAGCCAAAGAAGCTGGTGCGTCTATAAATAAATAAGTCTATAACTAACCTGTTCTGTAGGGTTCTCAGAGACATTGTTCCTTTTGTCTTTTAGGGAATGGTCCTAGATAGAAATTATTTATTCGTGGGAGCAGCAGCTGCTTTGGCTGTTTGATCCTGATAGGATGGCCCTAGTGGTGAACAAAATGAAACTGTTATGATTTTACTTGCATGATTAGAAACAGAAAAAACTATTGAACTTTAAGACCTGCGTCTGTAGTGTTTTTGTTATGGACTTCGCCTATCTCTCAGAAGACCCAGGTTTGATCACATACACATATACTCTGCATTTTTCTGATAGGATCTGTTCCTCTCAGCCAGGGTTGGCCCTAACAGGCAAGGTCGAAGAAGCCCATCTCTTACATGACCTTACAATATTTGCAAGAGACATATAGCTAAAACCAAATGAAATCAAACCGTACACCAAGCGTATCCCTATCAGAAGATGGTACAATGGTTGATGTATCCCCGGGTAGTAGTCTAGCAATGGTTTGACCTCAGTTCTTGTCTTCCGTTTCCCCGCAGACTGGCTTCTCGCTGGCCATCCTGTTGTTGTCGATCATCATCACAATCACCTCCCTTGTACTGTGGCAGAGGTCGGAGCGGAGCCACGTACACGGTGGCTCAGAGTACTCGAGGCTCTCTGAGGATAAGGATGGGTCTCAAGCCTCCTACTCTTCCTCCGTCACGGGCTCGTTACCTTCGGAGCAGGACCAAGGGGCTGACGCAGGAGAATCTCATAGTGTCAATTCTCGAGAACTGGAGGAGGGATTACGAACATCGGCTAACGTGAGGCCGAGCAAAAACTATCAATCTTTGAGCAAGGAGTTGTCGTTAAAAAGATGTAAGATTTTTTTTATCTATTTACATTCTTAATAATCTCAAACGTTCATTAGAATGTATTGTCTTTGGAGTTGACTATACACATATGTCCACTTCAGCAACTTTTACAGTTCATAGATAAAAAACTGATTTGGAAAACTACCTAGTAAGTGGGTAAGACGTTATAAAAATCAGTTGAAACCTAAGCATTTCAGTGGATCGTACTATTAATTTGGGTGACGAAGAGGTTGAGAATAGAGACGATGCAGGGTAAAAACATTTTTCTAAAAGTTGTGGACTAGTAGGTTCAAAGAATTATGACAATATGATTTGTTCTTTATGTGAAAAGAAGCAAATTTGTTAGAAAATTAATGGTTCTATTTTCATGACTGCTCTTACCATATTTAATGAACAGTTTGATATTGCTGTGCACAGGGTCATTGTTGTCTTTTCATCCATCACTTTGCAGGGAATAATGGTGGATTTCCATTAATCGTACAGATTTATCATTTGATTCCTTTATATAGTGTGAGTTTGTATGTTTCTAGGAAGAAAAAGAGGATTTCTATTATGCATTCTTTCTTTTTCATTCTGTATAGGATATGTGAGAGATGTATGTTTTGTTACTTATTTTGTTCTCAGCAACAAGCATAGAGGACATAGTCCCAAGGCCCGGGGACGAGTTGGCCACCACTGAATCTCACGCCTCTGACCTGATGGAAAGTGTCTCAGAACGCACATGTTTACTAAGTCAGTGCAGCACCGAGCAGCGACACGCGTGCCTGGACAGGTTACGCACCTACACGGCCAACACGCTTGTCAACGGGGAGGCCCCGCAGGAAGAGGCCATGAAGACATTGCGTGAGATGACAAGGGAGGAGTACCAGACAGCCCATCACCTCATCATGTTGTTGCTGTTGTTACTCTCTATGTTTATTGTGAGTCCTTATTGTAGGATGAAAGAAACTGTTTGGTTTGGTTTTGGTTTAACATCCCATGCAACACTGTAAGGTCATTTAGGAGGCAGGAGCTCAGAATTTTACATCCATCTCGGATAGGACAGAGAAAGAAACTGTGTTTGTATTAGCCCCACCAATATGAAAACATTTATCGTAGTTTCCTCTAAATATTGTGGTTCTCTGAAGGCGAGATAAGTTTGTGTTTTCATTGATGGAAGGAGAGAGGCGTTGAGGGAGGGGCAATGTGACAGCGTAACTGGGTCGATACGTTAAGGAATTGCTAAGTATGGAAAAGAAACCTATTTATTTGCCTGTTGTAAGAGACATTCACTAAAAAAAGATATCATTGCACTCCATATAACTCAAAATGTTGTAAGGAAGGCTTTGAATGACTAAATTTAAAGAGTAATTTTAGAATGCACATGTTTTATAGATTAATCAAATAAGTAGTAAATTCCGAACTGTTAGAACTGTTATCGTGGTAATTATAATGAAATTGGAAAGTTGGCCATTCTTAATTTAGGGCTGAAGTGTAAATAAATTAATACATACACATGGCAGTGAGGATAGTGAATATTGTCAATGTGTTGCCGAGATTGCTATGTTTTGTTATGGAAATTTCCAATTTTGATATGATAGTGTTTGACAATTCTGAGCATAATGCAATGGAAATAAATCGGATGTCATGACTGCATCAGAAAGCTTTTGATTGTTGGGGGCCATGCTGCTTTTTACTTCTTCATTTGTTTTAGTGTACTCGAGTATTTCATATTTATTGAAGAACCATTTCTTTCACTGATGTACTCAATTTAGTGTGATGTGTCTTTGAGAAAAATTACAATTCCTGATGTTTCGTCCTTCTGTCCACACAGGGTCTCTTTTTGTGCATCTGGAGAATATTCAGAAGTCAGCCATCTGGCATTTATGTGGAAATAGAATTCCTCGACAGTGTATTTAATTATGGTCAGGTAAGTTTTCCATTTTTGGCCAATTTGATCAATCTGTTTCTTGGAAAAAGAGACAAGCCTCCTTGAATTTGGTTTCATTTAGCTCACAATCTGTCTTCTTTCTTTCCTCTATCTCTAGTTGATAATTATTTTGTTCATGTGTTTCTCCAGAAATCAATGGAAAATTTATGTGTTCAGTCGATGAAGTATTTGATATGTTTTACTATTTTACTCTTTTGCTTTTGCTTTGTTTTAAACTGTCTCATATGAACACTTTGTGGTCACTCCGCGCATATATGAGCTGACTCAAATTGGCTTATCCAGTCTCTCAGCGCGTATGTTCGCCAGGCGGGAGAGGCCCGATCGCGTCATGGCTGGCTGTGTGTGACCGTAACGGTTCTTTGTTCCTCTGGTGTGTGACCACAAAGTGTTATGCATGTTTTTTGCACCTAGAACCAGAAGATAAAATGTTGGGCAGATGTCGTATACATTTCTAGTATGCGACACACTGTTGTCTCTCATTAGGGAATTTTTGGTCCCTTTAATTTGCACCCTTCAGTGGTTTTTTTCAAAATAAGAATCCAGTTGCAATTTTTTTTAATCATAATTTCTTAATTGCAGTTTTACGACTCTTTCCTTACTGTAAGGTCTTAGCATCTTCAGAATCATAGTCCAGTTAGTTTACTGTAAGATCTGCCTTTGACAATGCCATTTTGAATGTTCCTGAAGCGACCAATTGTTTGTTCCAGGGTTTCCTGGTGCTTACTGTGTTTGGATTTGACACAAGGCTGGTGTTCTCTCCCCTAGTCAGACGGTAAGTTTGTGCTTTTGTTGTGTGGGACATAACGCTAGTCCTGTAGCAGTCAAGCTCAACTTGGCTGATCGGTGCATTTTTAAATTAGCTGGGGCATTTGTGGTTTAGAGGAGATAAGTGTTTTTTTTCTCCTGTGAAATTCATCAGGGTTTTTGTGAAATTTTTTGGCTTTGGCCACCATCGTATTGGATTAAAAACATTGAAATTTGAGTTGGATGTTGAAATTGGAGGTCTCACCTCTTAGAAGACCACACAGCATTGAAAAGGGTGTTAAATAAACATCAATTATTGTGTCATCTAGTTTGTCAAGAGCAAATATCACCTCTTATGTATCCAAAAATGGCTTAATGTTCAATAAACTTTAGTTGTACTTATTTTGTCTATACTTTTTTTAATACCTCTAGGTTTTTTTTTTTTTAAGTGTCTTAGATATTTATATAGGATGGTGTGTTTCTTACACTTAGAAATTAAAATTGTCAAAATACTTTATATTCTCTTGTTTATAAGTCTTATGCTTGTCTGACAACTTTTGATTTTTGTTTATTTTCTCAGACAAATGTCTAAGTATAGGTTTCTCTACACAATCTATGTTAGGTAACTACTCTATTGTCAACAGTATCTGTTATCTGTGATTATGTTTCTCAGTGTATGTATTTTTTTCTTTGTTGTAGATATTCTCCCTCTCAATATGAAACTCTTTCGTGACCTACTTTTGTAGTCAGACTGGTCTTCATGTATCCTCCCCTGCTCCTTCCCAAACAGAAAATAATATCTTTTCTCCCTAAAAAGCACCCCTGGCCCCCTTCACTAGTATCAAATTGCTCCATAAAATGTGAAGTGACATTTTATTTTAGCTGCTCTGAATATTGAACGAAATGGTGCAGTTTATAGCAATTGACATGGGCAGTGTTACTTATTTAATTTGTCTTTCTTAGAAGACTTTTCTTTAATAAAGGAGTCAGTTCAGATTCAGAAAAGTTACTGAATATTTTTTAGTAAGCCACTTGATTTAATTTGAAATGAGTTTACTCATTCCTGGAAAAAAACTCATTGGGATGTACTAGAGCAATTTTGCGATGTATCAGAGTATTTATATGTGTTTGATCTAGGTCGTGGACGATTTGATGTTTTTTCTGGTGGGATTTTTTCACTCTCAGCCTGGGTTGGCCCTAACAGGCAGGGTCAAAATAGCTCGTCTCTTAAATGACCTTACAGTGTTGCAGGGAATGTAAAATTGATAATCAAACCAAACCCTTTTGCTGTCAAGTTCTTTTCAACTCTTCTATTTTTAAAGTTCTGACCTTGGTCTATGGCCTCATAAAAATGTTCCTGCTCATGAGGACCAACCAGGCCTTGTACTTAGTATGCACTCTCATGGCTTCAATAGAGATAGATTCATAGTATTTGTTGTCCAATCAGTCAAATTGTGTCTTGAGATTTGGCCAAACGGAGTAATGATATCACAAAAAAGCCTACATGTTTCACTCAGAAATGGTCAAAAAGTTATCTTGCTATCGGAATTGGGCATTGAGATTCAATTGCTTATATTGCTCCATAACATACCTATGCTTAGATCAAAACTGAAAAGTAAAAAAGCATATAAAACAAAAGCATATTAAAATTGAACACAAAAAACAACAACACTTTTTTACCACTCAGATTGACTTAACAGGTGTTCCCTCCCCTTCAGCATAATCGATATTTAAAATAAAATAATAAGAGGCTAAAGTAGCCGGAGGTCAGTGTCTTTATAAATATCTTATTCCTTACTACTAGTCGGATCTTGGACTTTAGACTTGTTTGGAAAGATCACAAAGGATTTTATCAACAAAAAGAGCTTTCTTTTTACATTTTCCTTGAACAAATGATTTGACAAAGTAGCATTGCAAAATATTTGTGGACTTTGATTTGCATGCATGTGAATTTTAAATGTAATCAAATTATTGTTGGTGCTTTTCTCATAGTATGTGTCTGTAGTTTGCACCACTATTAGAGGAAAGAGGATGGCCTGTTGTCAGAGAAAAACAAATCTTCAACTTTAAAAGAAATACCATCAGCATTGCAAAACTGATACTGGAACTTAGAGAAAGGAGAGAAAAAAGCTTACTTTGTATTTAGTTTTTTTTTCTGTTTCTTGAGAATGTATTCCTCTTTGTCTTGGTGTTTTTTCAATGGATCTGCACACGCTATCGATGTGGAGCTTGTTAAGACAACTCATCCAACAAGATTTAAGTTTACAGAGAAGTGACAAAAGTACCCACAGCCTATTGGAAGACTTAAAACTGTAGTGTTGATGAAATATATTTGTTAATGGTTTTATGAAATCGGATTATTGGTAAAATAATAATTCTCAATGGTTTTCCCAATATCAGATTGCCAAACAAGATTATTATTGTTTTTTAAATCAATAATTTGCAGAGAAAATTTATCTTGTAGGATAGACACACCCAACTTTGGCTTCACCAAGTTGATTATTTATTTAGGGTTTCAAAGTGCTTCAGAAAGGTCTACTTGTTGCTTCTTAATTGAGATACTGATGTATGACCTAGCACTTGACATTCTTCTTGAGTTGTGTGAAGATGTTTAATTTTAGGAACTTCTTGTAACTCTTTCAAGCGAAGGTGAAAAATTTCCATTTGAAACATGCTGTATTTATATAGAATTTGCTTTGCTTCAGTCTGCAAAGAGTTGGGTTTTTTTTTCTTTTTGAAAACAGCTGAGCATTTCATAGTAAATTTGTCGTATTCAGGGAATCATGGAATGTTATCAATGATATTGCAGTGAAGATACCCTTGGATGGGCTTGGCAGTGAAACTTTTAGTTGCATAAATGTACATGTATGAGCAGGATGTTACGTTCATTTGAAAACATTTTTGATGTGCAGTAGATGGCCTCAGTAAGCTTTTCAATTTTATTTTTTCATGGAATTGATTAGTCTTTAGAAGGAATAAAATTGTTCTGCATCTATGGAAAGATATTTTTTACCAAGAAAGTGATGACTTGGAATACCTACTTGTTTGTAATGAAAGTAAAAGTTTCTAAATCTAAATAACAAGAAAAAAACAACCTGGAAACATATTTTGTTCAGGATGTGAAAGAAATTTGATTGAAAAACCTCAACATTCTCACTGTATTATTGCAAGCTATGCTTTTATGAATTGAAAATGTGATGGTCAGTTTTAGACTAGCAAACCGCATTTACTTCATTACATGATATTTTGGTTAATTTTCATTTGATATAGAGTTCTTATATCATTTCTACATGAATCTGTCATTATGAAATTAGTGTCTTCCTGATTTATCTGTTTTGTGTATAGATCTACCCATAATTTATGTTGCAGTTGGAGATATTTATTCAACCACATATGTTTTAATTTTGTTGAATATCTGAAGACCTCTAAGGAACACTTTCTGTGTAACAGATACTTCAGTGGTTCAACTATATTACTACAATTGTAATTCGATGTATTTTTTTTAGAAATACTTGATATGAAACATTTCTTGGTTACAAGAATACACATGTTGCACTCAGCTACCCCGTACAATCCATTTCACTTGTTTAAAGTTATACACAGATAGAGATTGCAAAGCTGTACAGAAAGCTGACACCCTTTGATAAAAAAAAGTAAGGAAAAATTATGGCCTTCGATATTGCCAGATCCACCTTCCCTCTCTCTTGATAATTGATTAGCATCCTGTTTTATCCTTTCCCCACATCTATTTTGCTTTGCAGAATACGGCGCTTGATATTCGGTGCTGAAGTCCTCCGCTTGCCCAAGCTAACAGAGCTTGACGGCACGACAAAACACACATGCCAGCAGTTCACTGACTACCACAAGGACAACTGCACAAAAGACATTGTCAAGGACAGAAAGTAAGTTCTTGCTTACTATACTTGACTGCGGGCGGACTGACGTGATGGGTGCCAATTTAATTCCATTGGTTTCTATATGTGTTGTTTTGCGGTCCTAATTTTACCCTCATTTATCAAACTGTGTGTTTTGAATCCCTAGGCTATTGTCTGTATGGTTTTAATTTCTATACATTTAATCCATGCAGTAGTGATAACCCTTTGGTATGATATCAAATCCTTTTGGCATGGCATTTCTGTGAAGTAATGACTTTCGTCTTTCTTTGTGTGTAGAGGATATGCACTCATGACTTTAGCAGAGCTGCCAACCTACCGCAAAAAATGTGGAATTGTACGCATTTTCAGCGATTGTACACTTGTACGCATTTCCCCCAAGATTGTACCCATTCACTTCAGTTTTCTTTATTTGTAATAGCTCGGATGCTCGTATCGCTGTTATCTTAAGCTTGCTGGATCGTTCAAATTTGTACTGATGTTTGTAATCGATACCAATT
>JAUKPP010291110.1:0-19922 GCA_032273245.1 Phyllaplysia taylori
CATCTGGTCCACTGACGAGTGAAGTTGCGGACGTCTTTTAAAAGGGTCGTGAGCTGGGCTTCAGCGCTCACGTAGATGGAGATTCACGTGGAGTACGGGGAGACGCAGACGTGTGTGTGAGATCTTTAACTCGTTGATCGCTGCTCCGCTGATAAGTGACTATTAACCCTTTCGCGGGTGACAGCAACCATGAAAATGCACATATTATAGGATTGAACTTTGCTGTGCTATCAGTTTTATTCCTATGTACTTTGCAACATTGTGAAGTGAGAAAAGAGGCATTCTGCTTCTTCCTTGCTTGTCAACATCAACCACGCAGAGAGTGGTACTAAAGGTGAAATGTTTTAATAGAATTAGTGAAAAAAAAGCAAGTTCTTGACATGGTCATTTCAACCTGTTGACATCAGGTGAGCACGTGTGGCTGGTGCTTGATGGACCAGTGGATGCCATCTGGATTGAGAACTTGAACTCTGTGCTGGACGACAACAAGACCTTGACTTTGGCCAATGGTGACAGAATCCCAATGGCTCCCAACTGCAAGATCATCTTTGAGCCTCACAACATCGACAACGCCTCACCAGCTACAGTGTCTCGGAACGGCATGGTGTACATGAGCAGCTCAGGTCTCGGATGGAACCCAATCCTACAGGTAAGTAGCAGATGAAGAGCTTCATCACAAAATACGTTATATGGAGAAAAAAAAAATTCTGTTATATAACTTTTGATAACTAATTGTAGTCAACAACAATTGTGCTCTGGAAAAAAAAATCACAAAGCACTTTATTTGTTCTTAAAATTATAGCATCAGCATAGATTTTTCCTTCATAAACATCGTTAAAAAGAAAAATAAATTGCAGTTTTCTCAGTTTCATCCCTTGTGCTTATAACGCACTTTGTGATAAAACTCTTCAGATGATGATTAATATAATATCTTGTATTTATGAAATGCATATCCCTGCTCAGAAACAGGTTCTGTGAACTTTAAATGTATACAGTATTAAGAACTCTAAGTAACCAACCCTACAAGGAAATGAATACACAAAACATATTATATCATGCTTTTACACGAAGGAATTCAAAATACCGGGTGTCAAAAAAAAGAGGACCCTCTGAAAGTTAAATAATTTCCTCATTTTTCAAGCATTTTGTTTCAAATTTAGCATGCCACTGGACAAGCCAAGGGGACCAGGCTGTGTAAAGTTTTAAAGAGATTCAGGCAATTTTGTACGAGTTAGAGCATTTTCCATTATCCCTATGATTTTTGTACGAGCGTGCAGAATGACATCTTGCTTTGGGGACTGCTGGTTTGAGTTCAGCTACAGGGGAATGATCTGCCGGCTCTGGTTTCAGGACAAAGACTACGAAAATACGGAACTTACATCAGAAGAATATCTAGTCGTTCTGAAGGAACTTTTAGAGAAGTTTAAGAGTGAGGGCGGGTTTTGCTTTTGAGAATGTCCAGCTCTAGCAGATAAGGTCACAAGCCACACATCAAGACTGGCCCTCGCCTGGCCCCATGCGTGGTTTGTAAGAGAGGCCTTATAAGCAGAATTGGTCCAAATAAAATGCTTCCTAATTATTTATTTTGGGATTTTCTGAAAGATGGATTGGAAGGAACAAGCCAATAATAATCGAAGAGTTAAAAATCAATGCTCTACAGGAGTTCCTTAGAATCTCATGCTGACACACACTACAGTGTTATTCAAAATTCCCATTCACATATTCAAGTTTTTTTTGTTTTTTGTTTTTAGAAAGAAAGGGTCAATATCTCGAGCATAGAATAGACATCGCCAGTCTATCTTGCAATGTCATTTTGTTCCTGTACACATTATTGTTGATTGCTACGAAATGTCAAGTTTTGGGCTTTTCTCAATTTTGGTGGAAATTTTACAAATGTGATTATTCATTAACACGTGACTTGATTTTCTTCATATTTACAAATCTTTTGTCCCCTTCGTTGAATCTTGTATGAAATTGTATGGAAACTGGTTGGAAAACGACCAACTTATTGGCATTTTGGAGGGTCCTTTTTTTTTTTGGACACCTGTTAATAAAAGCTCATGTTAAAATGGTGAAGACATATTTCTCTGTATAAATTTGAAAATGGTGAAGACGTAAAACAGTCATTGAAGCTGAAACCTTTATAAACAAATGACTTAATTCATTCAGTATAATGCTGAATTTATAAATACATAATATTCACTTGTTTACTTTTGAATGATCTGGAGGCATCATACTCACTATTTCAATTTGAGTTGTGAAGACATGTAAAAGTTTAGTTTCTAACAATGCTTTTCATTTCCTTAGGGTTGGCTGAATCACAGGCCGCTGAATGAACGTGCCATCATCATGGATCTTTTCGAGCGCTCCTTCACAGAGATCTGGAATTTTGCACAGCAGAACCTGGACTTCAAGATGGAAATTCTGGAGGCATTTGTTATCACACAGGTAATTTGATGTTCAGGATAAGATAGAAGAACTGCTGTCACATTTCCACACGATGAAAGAACTGTTACATTTACACAAGATTAAAGAACAATTGTTACTGTCGCACAAGAACAAGTGTCTTTCTTCCTAATGATAAAAGCCCAACAGTTACCCTTAAAGAATAATGAAGAAGAACTGTCACCCTTTTATGAGGTAAAAAACAACTCCCATACTTCGAAAAGATGAAGATCAATGGTCACGCTTTACACAAGATGAAATAACTAACCCCTGGCTTCCACATGATGAAAGAACAACAGTCACATTTCCACATGACAAAGAACAAAAGTCGCTCTGTCACTAAATACAAGAACAATTACTGCAACACTTCCACAAGATAAAATGACAACTATCATATTGCCACAAAATAGTAGTAGAACTTTCCCACTTCCCCATTATAAATGAACAACTCACCCACTCACTCAACCCGAACCCGACAGGCATGCAAACTGATGGCAGGCCTGATTCCCTTGAAAGACGACAAGGATGGTTCTGGAAACCTGACCCCTGACCATTACGAACGCCTATACATCTTCACTCTGATGTGGAGTATCGGAGCTTTCTTGGAGCTGGACGACAGAGCCAAGGTGGAGGAGTTCCTGAGGAAACATGAGAGCATCAGGCTTGATCTGCCCCAGATTCCTGACGGCTTTGACGCTACCATGTTTGACTACATGGTCGATACTGATGGTGAGTAGGCGGTGCAAGTCTTTTCCATTGAGTTGGTTAATTTTTGTGGTTTTCTAAGATGATTTAGGAGGCTTGTTTGGGGGAAGTCAATATTTCGTAGTACACATTTTGATATTAACACCATTGATACATAGCACCAATTAAACAGTTGGTGGGCACTTAGGTGTGCTCTGTTCCTTCTACTTTTTTCTATGTGTTATTGTTGTCCTTATCCACTGTCTGGTGCAGAAACGGCCTTTCAGTGCCCTAAAACCCCAGCAACCAAACAAACCAACCATTCATACAAATCATGCATGCATTCATGATTCATAAAAATTATAGATATGCTCACCAAAGTGGCATTTGGTCATTTAAGTGCCAGGAAGAAGATTAGTACAGTAGTGTCTCTTCGAAAGATATAGAAGTAGACAACATTGCAGTTGCCACAAACCAAAGACTGACTGTATACTCTTTTACATTTTTAACTTGACCCATTTTGACAATTTTTGTAACTCAAAATCTTGACATCAAATTACACACAAGAGAAAAAGAATCAACGAGCTCCAGCACTGAAGGGTGGATAAAGCTTTTCAGCCAGTTCTGAGTCAAATTAACTAATGCCTTTTCCTTCTTTGCATCTGGCTTGCAGGCAAGTGGGTCTACTGGGGAGAGAAGGTGACAGACTACGTCTACCCCACTGACCATGAGCCTGAGTACACCAGCATCCTTGTGCCCAATGTGGACAACGTGAGGACAGAGTTCCTCATCAACACCATTGCCAAACAGAACAAGGTAACTTTAAGGCAAATGACACATATGTTTTAGGGATAGCAAGCAGGTGAAATATTCTTATTTCACGGACAGTTCAACTGAAAACCAGGTTCAAATATCCAGTAGAGAAGCGTGTTTGTAAGCAAGGCAAGCAGAGCGTGCTTCGTCTTTAAGCTTTCCTTTGCTAAAATTCATCAAATTTATCCTCAATGTATTACTTTCACTGTTTATATCAAATCCTGTCTCATAGTTTCCAAAATGTACCCAGCAAACACATGTTACCCTCGTTCTGGGAGCCTCACTTTTTTGCACCTCTAGGAAACGGCTTCCTTTCGCAGCAACATTCCTGAACGGCAATAGGAACCCATATAGCATACATAGTAGAAATTACCAATCCCTAGTAAATTCACTGATAACTTTATGTAGTGTGTGGAATTATATGGAGATTGTTCACCTGGCCAGTCAAGCAAAATTCAAATGTGATCTCATGATATATAAAGTGGTTCATGCTGTAGTCAAACTCATATGGATACCCTAGTACAATGTAAACAATGCCTCTCTCTTTGCCTAGCCGTCTGGCGCCGTGCAAGGAGATACACGAGCTGCCTCTGCTAATAGGACGCGAGCTGCCTCTGCTAATAGGCCAAAAATAGATTAAAAATTTGCTTCAAGGCACTTTGTCATGAAAAATAAAGAAAAGAATTAGAAATAGAAAACGATTTTATTGATCTCTGTAGAGGTTGTGTAGACATGTTTAGGACAATAATATAATTGTACTCACACCTTTTGAGGCCAGATTATAGAAAGAGTGCAAAGTAAATTTTTTCTTATTTTTGGTGAATTGCATGTTTTGGTTCCTGTTAATTTAACTGTGATTTGGTTTGGGTTTCAGGTTCGGCTTTCGCTTTGTTGACAATTCACAGCACGATGAGCTATCATTAACTTGAGAGACTGATTGTAACAACTATCTCTGAACAAATGGAATGGGATTTCATGGAGCTTAATTGGTTATATGAGGGTGTTACCGAGCACCATCCCTATAGGGACGTATTTTATTTTTTGTTTTACGTTTGAATGGCTTTCAGGCATTATAAGAACTTATCATTATTATATGAAGAGAGCACCAAATATGGCTTTCTCAAGAACGTCCTTGAAGAGGTATGAGGAAGAGTTGTTTGCCATGAAAAATACACATAGTCCTAGTTGGATTGATATAGCCCACCCATTTGGAGTTGACTGGGGATAGAACTTCTGTTCAGTCGTTCTTTTAAAGTTCAAATGTTTTCTTTACATTTGTGATTAAACAACATTTCATGATTTCATTGAAGTGATTTGTTTGTTCTTTCTTGCCAGGCTGTTCTGTTGATTGGTGAGCAGGGCACGGCCAAGACTGTCATGATCAACAACTACATGGGTCAGTACAACCCAGAGTTCCACATCGCACAGTCCGTCAACTTCTCGTCTGCCACTACGCCTTACATGTTCCAGGTAGGCTGGGAAGATAAACTACACTTTTAATCGTTTCTCATTAAGATTTGAATTCTAAAAGAGATGTGAGGAACTTATAAAGTGTGTTGAAAAATCTAGCAGATATGGATGACATTCACTCCCCCACCCCCCTCCACCCCCCTTTTAGTATTAATATCTACATACCTCTTCACATTTTACATCCCCCACCCCCAGCCACCTCCTTCCCCTCTAAATTAGTTGAATCCTCCGGACTTCACGGGAAAACCCCCCAAAAGAAACTGTTTGTTAAAAACATTTAAGTATTTCTTAATCTATTTACATTTTTCATTCATTCTTTTTGTGTGTAGCACACAGTTACTGCAAACCCATTGATCCATCAGTTTTTAACAGACTTATATATAAGATACCGGAGACTACAGTCCTATTTTTCTCACTTCCTGTCTCCAGAGGACCATTGAGAGCTACGTGGACAAAAGGGTCGGCACGACATATGGACCTCCAGCTGGCAAGAAAGCCACAGTGTTCATTGACGACATCAACATGCCGGTGATCAACGAGTGGAAGGATCAGATTGCCAACGAGATTGTGAGACAGCTGATGGAGAACCATGGATTCTACAATCTGGAGAAACCAGGAGACTTCACAACCATTGTGGACATGCAGGTCAGTCTTAGTGGCTTTAGATTTTTGTATTTTTGTTTTTGATTTTGCAAAATCAGAGAAATGGTGGGATCAAAGTTTCAGATTTAGCAAAGCAAGGGAATTTTCCTCAGGATTCTTTTTTATGTCGATTCATTTTCACTGAAAACTTGCACACAAAGATTAGTTTATAGCATTGTGATATTCATACCAACATCAAAGTTTTGCTTTAAAGTCCAAACATATACAACTATGCTACAAATGGAGTTTTTCCCCCTCCCAGTTCCTGGCAGCCATGATTCAGCCTGGTGGTGGTAGAAACGACATTCCTCAGCGTCTGAAGCGCCAGTTTGCCATTTTCAACTGTACCTTGCCCTCCAACCCATCCATTGACAAGATCTTCAGCGTCATTGGGTTGGGCCACTTCTGCAAGGAGAGAGGCTTCTCTGATGATGTCGTGGCAATGGTCAAGAACCTGGTGCCTATCACCAGACGTCTCTGGCAGCTCACAAAGGTTTGTTGGCAGACGTGAATGATTCGAGGATTTGTATGGACATTATATTTATCAATGACAGAGAAAGCATTAGAAAAATCGAAGGAAAAAACAATAAAAGTACCATGATTAATATTTGTTTGAATTTAAGCATGAAAAAGAATTTTTCGTTTCTAAATAATATTATTTTCTTGTCTATTTCTTGGAAAATATATTGTTCTGGGACCCGAAGAAATCAGGTGCTCTTCAATAAAAGAGGAACAGAGTTGTTCCATGTGTTTCAACGTCTATTAAAAATGAATTATAACTTTATCATCTACAGCAAAAGAAATGTAGATAGTACAATAAAATTTCATTGTTACCTAAAAAACCCTCAGATATCCATGTATGAAATATTCATTTCATTTTCCCGTATCTAGATCAAGATGCTTCCAACTCCTGCCAAATTCCACTACATTTTCAACTTGAGAGATTTGTCTCGCATCTGGCAAGGCATGCTGAACACCCTCAGCACTGTCATCACAGACGTCAAGCTGCTGCTGGGACTATGGAAACACGAATGTTGTCGCGTCATTGCTGACAGGTAAGCCTTGCTTCATACTCCCTCATTGCTTGACATTGTCTTTCTGGTATTGCGTACCGTACAGATAAAGGTTTTAAATATTTTTATATGGTTTGAATGCCTTTCCTCTGAAGAAAAGGATGAAAAAAGAATGAATTGATTTTATAATAAGATAATGATAAATTGTTTTGTTTTTTCATCACCCTGTAGAACAAAGTTTGGTTCATTAGTCTCTGCCTAGGGCCACACTCTTCAGGTGAAAAGAAAAGAATGCTCTTTGGTTATCTGTGCTAAGATGAATGTTGTTGCATCATTGCTGACAGGTAGCCCGCCTTTCATACTGCATTTGCTATGTTGTGTTTCTCTTGGGGCGTTCACATTGAAGCCTTGTGCAAGACACCCACTGAAGTGCCATCTGTTTTATTTTAGGCATGACAAAGATCGGGAGTAGAATCCACAACTGGGTTGCTCATGACCTCTTGCTATAAATTCAGGGGCTCTTTATAATCACTAGGCCACCCAGGGGGTGGGGAGTAATTTGAATGAGAAAATGATAATATTGTCCGCATGATTCTACAATTGCTTAACACTTTGTGCATCTAAGCGCCAGGCCCAAGAAATACGATCGCGCCATGGCTGGCTGCGCGTGACCAGTAGGGTTCTTCGTCCTTCTGCCTGTGTGACTACAAAGTGTTAGGTCATTTTTGGCCTATTTCAGCTTTTTTACATATCTTTGAGATCCTTTGGTCTTATTCTATTAGCAATACTCTATAAAGAAAAGTCACATATAATTGTTTTCTTGTATATACCAAAGTAATGTAAAAACAAAGCTCTTTATGTTCATAAAAGGATATTGTTTTTATTTTTTTCATGAAAATAATAATGTAAATGTGACTTGGTCAAATGTGGAATGGCGCTGGCAATATGTTGTTAATGTCATTAAAATTTTGTTTTAATGTGACAATACTGACATGAACCATAACAGATTCACAAGTCGGGATGACGGGACGTGGTTCACAAAGTCCATGAGTCGTGTGATGCAGGAGGACTGCGGAGAGGCCATCACAGCTCACCTGGAGAAAACTCATCTTTTTGTTGATTTCATGAGGTATTTGATCCACAGAGACAAAGAGAGACACAGAGAGAGATGGCACCTTGTTGACTGTGAGACTTCACCACACACTGATCTGCACCTGAGAGATGATATTTTCTTTTGCCTCACTTCCTTCTCACTTCTTACAAGTTTTTATTGGTCTTTTTTCTTGCACATCTGCACAAGATGAGTGTTAGGCTGGCTATCACATGAATGCACTTATTGTGTTTCCAGTTTCGGAAAAAGAAACTACCAAAACAAAAAACAACAAAAAGTTCAATTACCCTCCACCAAAAACATTTTCACCATTTGATTTTTCACTGTCCTGTTTGCTTTTTGTGGCACGCACACACATATTTGGCTAACAGGTTTGTGCGTGTGGAGGACCTGCAGTGGTTTGAGAAAACAGTCAAGCGTATCGTGACTGAGGAGGTCAGTGAAGATGCTGGGGAGCTCGTAATCAACAACATGGTGTTCACCGACTTTATGAGGTGGGCGTTGATATGGAGATGCAAATTTCCTCCTCTAGTGGATCATTAAGATTCCTTGCCCCAAAGTACAGTGGGGGCAAAGTGTTTCTTAGATTAAAATGGACATGTTTAACCAAGAAATTTTCATAGTATTGATAGATGGAATCAGATTTCCTCTTCTTGCCTAAAAGTACAGTGGGGTAAAAAATGTTCTCTAAAGATATTGGACATTAGTCAGTGGTTGTTTGTTAAATTCCCATAGTATTGATGAATGAAATCTTCTCCTCTAGAAGATCAATAAAATTCCTTTCCTGAAAGTACTGTGGGGCTTCTCTCAAAATATCCAACACATATAAGCAGCTTTGTTTCTCATAGTATTGATATGTGGAAGCAGATTTCCTCCCTTTTTAAAGCAATTACATTCCCTGTCTTCCTCGCCTCTAAAATGGGATTTGTGTATGCAGTCAATGGAATTTAAATTTATATAATACTCAACCTCTTGGGTCTGTACTTATAAAAGGATAAAAGTAAGAACAGTACATCTCATTTTATCAATGTGGTGTAATTATGCTTTTTCCCTTCACAGAGATGCCCCAGAAGCCACAGGAGAAGAGCCTGAGGATGCTGACTTTGACATGCCAAAGATCTATGAGCCTGTAAGTTGATGGCTCTTGAGAAAAAAATTGTGCCGTTTTCTTCTTAATAAATAGTTTTAATCTATATGGCAGCACTCATCATGCAGGTGTTTTGCAGGCGCCCTGGTGTGGTCTGCTCATCCTTGTTTATAAATGTTCCTATTGTCCTGTTCTATTTCCTGATCCTGAAGTGACCTTGCAGTGTTTAAAGTGCTGAAAAGCCTCAACAATTGCTCAGCATTTTCACTATTATAGCCATTCTTTTGAGGGAATTCAATTCAGCATAGTCTCATTTTCATGGGGACTGGCGTCTGTGGTGAAATGAGCTCACAGAGGACATGAGTTCAAAACCCCAGATGGGATGAACATGTCCACCTCTCAGCTGGGATGCTGTGTCCCCCTCAGCCTAGGTTTGTCTCGACGGGCAGGATTGAAGTAGCCCATCTCTAAAATGGCCTTGCCATGCTACAAAGGGCATAAAACCAAACTGAACCAAACCTTTATGGGGAGCTGGCTATGGCTGCACTGCCCACATCTTAGGTACTCCAAAAACAAAAAGCTTTCAAGATATCTTTTTTACCTTCTTTCATGCTAATCAGTAACAATCACCCCTATCCGTCCCCCCCCCCCCCCCCCCCCTTGTGATAACAGATTGAGAGTTTCAACCAACTGGAGGAGAGGCTGTCCATGTTCCTGCAGCAATACAACGACAGCATCCGTGGAGCTGGCATGGACCTCGTCTTCTTCAAGGACGCCATGACTCACTTGGTCAAAGTCTCTCGCATCATCCGCACGCCCAGAGGACACGCCCTCCTGGTGGGAGTGGGAGGTTCAGGCAAACAGTCGCTGACAAGACTGGCCTCTTTCATCGCCGGCTACAAGACTTTCCAGATCACTCTGACCAGGTTTGTATCTGTTTAGTGTAATGATAGTACCATCATTGTCAAAGCACTTCTTATTGTTAAACAAGATGAACAAGTTGGTCAATTTTATGCTGTGCATGGCATGACGTAAGGTCGCTAAGTGACATAATCAATGCTGTGTGTGATACGACCGATGGCGCAAAGGAGTTAAATAATCTCACTGGGTTGGAAGTGCCATAATACAAACATGTCCATTTGGGGTGATGGGTTTTTTTTACCAGTCAAAGAGTGAGTGAATTTGAAAAAGCTCAGTTAGCTTCAATTTTTCTGTCCCTGCTGTACAGCCAATAGCATATCATACTACTTGAAAATCTAGACTGTGGTCTTAATCATAATCACCCACTGTTACTTCACCTCAGATCATACAATGTGTCCAACCTGCTGGAAGATCTCAAGTTCTTGTACCGCACATCTGGTCTGCAAGGCAAGGGCATCACATTCATCTTCACTGACCAGGAGATCAAAGACGAGGGATTCCTTGAGTACCTCAACAACATGTTGTCATCTGGAGTGGTCAGTACCTTTGCTTAGGTTTATACACAACTCATAAAATGCTGCAATAGGCCAATGTTGGCATCAGAATAGTAACAGTAATAGCGCATGGGAAGGACTTTCGTAATGAGTGACCACGTCTCCAACCCACTTCAAACCCTACACCCATGCTCCTCTGAAAACCCAAAAATCGTATGATTAACTATCATATGAATTATTTCATTTATGAAATAAAAAAATAAAAAATTATATTATCGATATTTTGGGAAATAAATTTCAGAAAAATCTACTGGCGCTGCCTGGGAATTGAACCTGGGTACACCTGACTGACAAAACAGCGTACATACCACCTGCACTAAGCAGTAATTGGAAGCTGAGGTCACACGAATGTGCAGTGTCTTGAATGTGAATGATGTCATTCTGAGCTATTTTGAGCGGTGATATTTTTTACCGCTTGCCTTATTGCCAAAAAATAATAAATTTGGCCATCCATCTCTACCCATTACAATGACCACCAGAGCATCGCCCAACCCTTTAGATTTACTGTTCTTCTAGTCTCTACAGGGGGCGAGCCCCCCCTGACCCCCCCCCCCCTCCCAAATGTTCCTAGTTTTAACTTATTTTTTTTAAAGTGAGACTATCTCAGGATTATTGGCTAAAGATTTAGATTGGTTGTATGGACTGCACTGACTAAATCCCGGCCAAACCAAAACCATTGACAGTTTATCACAACAACAATGGCGGCATCCACTACTGCTTCGACTCGATCTGAAAAGTGTGCTCCTCTAAATCTACTTGGGTCTCATGTTGCTAAATGTCGCTCAATTGTGACGATTAAAGGGGACTGAGTAAGTATAAACAGGTTGAAATTGACGGTAGGTTTGAAGCGCTGAATCAAACTGGTCGCTCGTTACGGAAGTCCTCCCAGCGCGAGAATAGTAAAAGTAATTGTAAAGGCCTCGAGCACAAATTCATATTTATATGTATCACAAAAATGGTGTGTGATTTACTGGAGCAACCATTGTATGGTCAGACAATGGTCTGTTTCTTTTTATGGCAGGATGTATGCACTGCAGATATTTTTCTATGTATGATCTGCAGGCATTAAGCATGGAAAAATTCCCTGTCTCCATTTTTATTCAAATTTAAAAATTTGATATTTTTGTGCATATTTATGTGAAAGAAGTGTTGTACAGGATATGGTCCGCTGTGGACCTTTCGGAAAATTATGTCCTGGGATTGTGATGAGAGGGAAATATGGGTCATAGCCAAGATCCTAACTGGGGTGAAAGATATGGTTTGGTTGTTTGAATTCTCATTGGATAAAATTTTTTAGTATCAACGGTTTCTAATTCTCTTCATGTTGTTCTATCAAATAACAGTGAAATAAAGACAGATGAAAATCGTAAGTTATTTTCATTGCTTTATTCCAACGTTTTTATGCAGCTTGTTGCATCATTTCCAATCCTTCCTTGCATAAGGCATTGCTCACACTTTTGTCGTCCCCTCAGGTCTCCAACTTGTTTGCAAGAGATGAGATGGATGAGATCCTGGGAGAGCTGGTGCCCATCATGAAGAAAGAATTCCCCCGCCGACCCCCCAGCAATGAGAACCTGTATGAGTACTATCTCTCACGTGTCAGGGCCAATCTTCATGTCTCACTTTGCTTTTCGCCGGTACGTCAGCGATAGAACATCTGTCATCTCTCCCCACACTGGTCTTATTCCCCTGATAATTTCTTAAATTACATTTGATTGATTGGATGTCACTTTTTACAATTTTTTTTTTTTAGCTGAGGACTGCATTAAAAAATGCTTTTAGTGTACATCTGTAGCAATATTCTTATAAAAGAATACTATTGAGAATGCACAGCTGATCCTTATTTTCCCTTATTTTAGTCAGTGGAAGATAGTTTTGTATAAGAAAATAAAATTCTTATCACAGTGTAAAAAATGAGGTTCTTGATTTTTTAATTACACGAAAAAAAGAGTTCAATGACATTTAAAAAGAAAATACAGTCAAACCTGTCTAAGACGACCACCAAATATCGAGGAAAAAGTGGTCGTTTTAGACAGGTGGTCGTCTTAGACAGGGATAATATATAGGAAAAATGTAATTTGGGAGTCGATGGAAAGTGGTCGTTTGTGCAGGTGGTCGTCTTATACAGGTGGTCGCTTGAGCAGGTTCAACTGTATATCAACAATATTTTAAATAATGCAATATTTATTGTGTTACAATCAATAAAAAAAAAGGGTATAAAATAGCATTATCTTATTGTGCTCACAGCTTATTAGAAATATATAGTGAAGGCTCAATTAAAAAAAAATCCACTTTTTGGGTATTTGAAGTAAAAATAGTGTCATTTGCATTTTCCCATTTTATCACAGGTGGGAGAGAAGTTCCGTCAGAGAGCCCTGAAGTTCCCTGGCCTCATCTCTGGCTGCACCATGGACTGGTTCCAGCGCTGGCCTAAAGACGCTCTGATTGCAGTGGCTGACCATTTCCTGTCTGAATTTGATATGGTGTGCAGTGAGGAAGTGAAGAAACAAGTCATCTATACCATGGGTATCATCCACGACGGTGTGGCCGAGAGTTGCATTGACTACTTCCAGAGGTAAAGTCACATGGCTGTTTCTCATCACAGTAGCTTTATCTTACACAATCTGGTTCTCAAGAGTCTACAAGACTGCTGTATTGAAAGGGGGGCATGATTATGTGTGAGAAAGAGACCATTAAGACAGAAATTGTACAACAAAATTCCTGTAAAAGACAATTAAAGATTCGTACATCTTACATCTTATGATGTGCTTGTTTTTTTTTTCATTTTTCTTTTCTTGTGTATTTTAAAAATCCATGAGCTATTTTCCTAAGAAATCGTCAAAAGCAACCTGAATCCCTTGTGATGCAGCCCAGACCCACAGACCCAAGTTCTAGTGTAAATTGATATAAAACAAAATCACTTAGGCGGAGCGTCCACTGACCTGTTTTGTCAGTTGCAGGCCAGGCTCATCTATATATGGAGTTATCTTGAGCAATTATAATATGAGATGGCAAGAATCTCAAAACTTTTGTCATGTTTGTGTTTAGAATTATTTCTTTGGGACCAGCTTTTGACTGCAGTTAGATTTATATGATTTTTAAAAATTTGGGTTGTAAAATATTTGCCTCCCCTCCTCAGGTACCGACGATCAACTCACGTGACCCCAAAGTCCTACTTGTCCTTCATCAATGGCTACAAGAACGTCTACTCCGAGAAGAAGAACTTGATTGGGGAGATGGCCAACAGGATGAACACTGGTGAGTGGCCCCGGGTTGAGATAATCCATCAAATTAAAAACATAGTTTTCATTTTCAATTACAGGTGGTAGGAAAATAAATTTTTGTCAATACTTGGGAGCACTGAAAATAAAGTGTTTTAAAAAAAAAATTCAATTACATATTTATACGATTATGAAATATTTCACAGGATGAGAAAGGAATTGCTAAGCTTGGTTTTTATTTTGGTTTATGTCAATTGCAACTTTATAAGGCCATTGACTTTTTTTTTGTTTTGCTGCTGTTATTGTTATTAATGATTATTATTATGATGATGATTAGTATTATCGTTTTCATTTTATTATTATCATCATCACTGTCTTTCCCTTGTTAGGTTTGGAGAAGCTGGTAGAAGCCTCCCAGGCGGTGGCAGAACTGAGCAAAGAGCTGGCGGTCAAGGAGAAGGAGCTGGCCATTGCATCCGAGAAAGCCGAGGCTGTGCTCAAGCAGGTCACCATTCAGGTGAGAATGCAGGAGGCTAAAACAGCAAAAACGGCTTGCACCTCTTTAAATAAGTAGCTTATGTGTTTGCGGTTGTAATGTTTCATGAAGTTGTCAAATCTGTAGATTTGTTATTTGCTATACACTAAATAGCCAGGGTTAGTTTTAAGTTATTCATTTATAGAGGCACCAGCTTCTTTGGCTGTTATAGCCATGGCTTCTGGGTTGGGAAAGGAAAAGTATGTAAGTTACTGAAACTCAAGGCAGGCCTATTTCTACGCTTGTGTGAAGTGCGTTCATCTGAGGTGTGTTTCTCTTGAAATCCAGCATCTGTGGGGGCTCTTCACCTAACATACATAAGACCTTAGTTCGATTCCCCATGTGGGGACAAGCATCCGTGTCTTTCTGCTGGGATCCTTCCCCCTCAGTCTGGGTTGGCCCTGATGGGCAGGGTGGAAGTAGCCTGCTCATATATGATCTTTTAATGTTTCAAATTATGTAAAACTTAAAACCAAACCAAATTGCTTCTGAAATTGCTTATGAAAGATGTTTGAAAATAGAACCTAGACTGACAGTATTTTGGTTACCAGTTTTACGTCCCCTGCAACACTGTAAGGTCATTTAAGAGACAGGAATTACAGTATAGAAACACTGACTTCATAACACAAGTATTTTTCTCCATCTCAGGCCCAAGCAGCAGAGAAAGTCAAGAACCAGGTGCAGAAGGTCAAGGACAAAGCTCAGAGCATCGTCGACAGCATTGCCACGGACAAGGCCATCGCTATGGAGAAACTCGAGATTGCTCGTCCCGCCCTGGAGGAGGCAGAGGCTGCGCTGAACACCATCAAGCCGGCTCATATCGCCACTGTGAGGAGACTGGGCAAACCTCCGCATCTCATTATGAGGATCATGGACTGTGTGCTTATCTTGTTTAGGTACGGGCAATGACTTGCTGTATGTATCTGTTTGTTTTCTTGTTTGCTTGTTTGTGTAGGGTTGACAGCGTCTTTCTCTTTTCATTCTCTTTTTCATTTTGATCCTTGTTTATTTTTTCATTTTCATTTTCGTTCTCATCATTATATTTATTCTCATTCTCTTTCTTAGCTTCATCATATTTCTCATTTCTACTTTCTGCTAAGTGTCGCTATGATCGTCATTTACTTTCTGGTGCTAAAATGACCCTACAGAATTCAAAGTGCCGTACAACCTAAAGTAACAAACAATCATTCTCATTTCGATTTTCATTCTGATTCTTATATTCAAATAACTGAATGCCTCTTTGTAGGAGCAAGCTGAACCCTGTAACTCAGGACACAGACAGACCAGAATTTGGGAAACCATCATGGAATCATTCTCTGAAGGTAACTGATTTCGTTTTTCACTGAAAAGCGTTTTTTCCTTGTTATTACTGATAGTTGATCTACAGGTCCTCTGGTGTATTTTCTTTAGTGGATTTTTTAAACATATTTTTCCACATCAGTCAGGAATTCAATTGAAGATGATGCCAAATACCTTCCTGAAGACTAAATTTTATGAACTTTTACTACAAATGTAATGCAAGAGCTGTAGCACATCAATGCATCAATTTGCTGGAACTTATGTCCTGTATAAATTGTTTAATTTAACACAAAGTATCAGGGTTGAATAATCCAGCCATTTGCATGTTTGCAATAACTATAAAACTCATTAACCTTCAATTGAATTGCTCTAGCTGGCATACGATGTTAAACTACAAATATGGAATGATCGAAACACTGACTATTTATTTCCAGCTTATGGCGGACACAAACTTCCTGAAGAACCTCGTGGAGTTTGACAAAGACAAGATCAATGATGAAATATGCGAGCACATGGAGCCGTACTTGGAGTCAGAAGACTACACCCTGGACATCGCCAAGAACGTCTGTGGTGATGTGGCTGGTCTCTTGTCATGGACAAAGTCTATGTACATTTTCTACTTCATCAACAAAGAGGTTTTGCCTCTAAAGGTGATTGAATTATTTCGTACATGTTTGGACATTTAATTTTTTAGTAAGTACAAGTGAGGTGCAATAGAGCCGTCCCAGATTCATACAAAATAGCGGGTTTTTCCAATAAGGGGGCGATCTGCTGCCTCAATGCACTGCAATAAAGATAATCCTGGGTTTTTCTAGTATAAATACCAAGTATAGGGCTGAACTTTTTGTTGTTCATGAATTATTTCATATTGCTCCACAAACACTAGTAATAGAACATTTCCATCTGTATGCCTGAACCTATTAATTCTTCATTTTTCCCCCCACATGATGAAAAGTTCAGGAGGGCTAGCAATGTATTTTCAGGCCTTGTGGAACATTTACTTGGGCATTGACTGGATTGTTGATGGATCTTTTATATTTCACTCATGATTGTTAATGGATGTCAGATTCTTCACAAAGCAGTTATATTTGTTCAACTATTATTTAGATAAATAAGTTTGATTGTTTTGTATCAGTGAAACTGTTGATCTGTTGTTTTTACATGTTAATTCGTCATGAGCTCAGTGTGAACCACCTTATCTTGTTTCTTAGAAAATACATGATATGACCTAGACAGTCAGCGAAAGGGGGAATGAGCGAAGATACGCAATATTCACAGACTCTGCTCTGTTTGAGTTGAATTTTTTAAATGGCTGTTGAATGTTGATACTATTGTGCTATAAGTTCAACTAAGTTTTCTTATGTTTTTAGGAAAATATTTTTTATGATGGCTTTTTTTCTGTGTCAATTAATTGAAGTGGGCTTGATTTTCTTTCATTGACCTTTTCCATTGGATTTTTTTTTTCTTCAGGCCAACTTGGCTGTTCAGGAGGGAAGACTTCAGATCGCTATGGCAGATCTATCCAAGGCCCAGGCTCAGCTCGATGCCAAGGAAGAAGAACTGAGGGCAGTGCAGGCAGAGTACGACAAGGCCATGGCAGAGAAACAAGCTCTCATGGATGATGCTAATACCTGCAGACGCAAAATGTCCGCGGCTTCAGCCCTCATCAACGGCTTGGGCAGTGAGAAAGAAAGATGGACAGAGCAGAGCAAGGAGTTCAAAGCTCAGATTGGAAGGTACAGGAGGATGATTTAAAAGTTCAGGAGGGCTGGCAATGTATTTTTTAAAAGAACAAAAGGAAGAAATGATCAATTGCAGCGTAATTCATCTGTGTATTTAATTTGAACAATAGTTGTATAGGTGTTAGCTGCCGAGACTGAAATGCTGCAAGTAATGCATCTCTGACTGGTATTAGCACTGTTCTCATAGCACAAAGTGCTTAGAGAGACAACTGCTGAATTTTCATTTTTTTTCATGTCAGGTTTAACATGGTTGCGAGTAAACCCCAAGACATGACTGCTCATTACCTCCATCTGTCAAGAGACAGCCATGTTAACCACTAGACCATCTAGACAGTAATAATTTCTGTGTTAAAAGTGCTCGGAAAATTAAATTATTACTACCAGTAACCCACAATGTTTTCATTTTCTTCCTCACAGACTGGTCGGAGACATCCTTATCTGCACAGCTTTCCTGTCCTACTCAGGACCGTTCAACCAGGACTTCCGGGCTTTGTTGAACAGAAACTGGATGAAGGAGTTGAAGAACCGAAAGATTCCGTACTCGGCCAATCTGAACGTTGTGGAGCTGCTTGTTGACCCCACACAGGTATGGAAACTTGCCTTGGTTTGGTTACCAGTTTTACGTCCCCTGCAACACTGTAAGGTCATTTAAGAGATGGTCTACTTTGACCCTGCCTGTCAGGGCCAACCCGGACTGAGAGGGAAAAATCCCAGCAGAAAAAAGCCCAGATCGTCCGCGACCGGGGATCGATCCAGGGTCTTCCCGCATGCAAGGCGAAGAGCCTAACCATTACACCACAGCGTTGGTAAACTTGCCTCGTACAGCTGCATTCCCTATTCTTCTATGTCATCAAATCTCTTCTTCTTTCTTTTTCTCGTTCATCTAAATGGCCAATCCAGTCTCTAAAGCGAAGGCTGCTGTTCGCCGCAGGTCCTCGAGGTTCCCGTAGAGTTTCGGGGCGCCTTGCCTGGAGTTGGGCCAAAGCTTCCTCCTGGTTGCTTCGTGTGTTGGGCAGTTTTGTAGAAAATGGGTTGTTGTTTGACTGTCATTTCCGCAAGGGCATTTGTCTGAGTTGCCGATCCTGAATTTTGTGTGGAGGTGGTGTTTCAGACGGTCGTGACCCGTTCTGAGCCTGAACAGAGCAACCTGCTCTTGACGCGTGAGGAGGTAGTACGGGTCAGCTTGGTCGTGGTGGGAGTGTTCTTCTATCCACTTTGCTTGGAGCCCTCTTTTGATAATAGTTTTGGCATCAAATCTCTATTACCACTCTTACAGGGAATTGACCAGCGCTGTGGTGTAATGGTTAGGCTCTTCGCCTGTCATGCAGAAGACCCTGGTCCGATCCCGAGCGCAGACGATCTGGTCTTCTTTCTGCTGGGATTTTTTCTCTCTCAGCCTGCGTTGGCCCTGACAGGCGGGGTCGAAGTAGCCTGTCTCTTAAATAACCTTACAGTGTTGCAGAGGACGTAAAACTGGTAACCAAACCGAACAGGGAATTGCAGCAATTTTCTCAAGATTGAAGTAAATGATATAAGTTTTAAAGCTGGTTTGTATAGCACCTAATTCAGGAAAAACTGTTTTTTTTTACATCATGTTGTTGTTGTTGTTGTTTCTAATCCAGAAGCGCTTGGGTCCTTGCCCTTTGGCCCAATGCCATGTTGTACAAGGTCGAAGTAGCCCCTCTTTTAAATGATCCCAGTGTTGCAGGGGATGTAAAACTGGTAAAAAAAAAAAAAAAGCACTCTCTCACAGGCTCGCACACTTTCTCGCATACAAAAAGAAAAGATTACCCAAATTCCTGCTTGTACAAACCACTAAACATCATCACTCTTTTCTCTCAGATTGCTGAATGGAATCTGGAGGGCCTGCCCAATGATGAGCTGTCCACCCAGAACGGTATCATTGTGACCCAAGCCTCACGCTATCCTCTCCTGATTGACCCTCAAGGTCAGGGCAAGAGCTGGATCAAGAAGAAAGAAGAGAAGCATGAGCTCCAGGTATGTCAAAGTACAGAAAGAAATTTTAATATTGTATTGTTTTAACATTGATTATAACCATTGTGTTGTGACAAGATTAAATCAGTCACTGGGAAACGGATGAGTTTGAAGAAAGTTTTGTTTTGAATTTGTTTAATCCTCGACACTATGTGGATGAATACCATTCGATTTGATTGCTTTACATCATTGGGTTTGGTTTGATTTGATCTGAGTTGCTTTTGGTTTTCCTTTTACACCACAAACAATACTTTAGAATCATTTGGAAGTCAGGCTGATTTTATGGTAAATCTTTGAAAAATCTTGAAGGGGATCTTCTTCTTTTCGTTCATCTAAATGGGCAATCCGGTCTCTAGAGCGAAGGCTGCTGTTCGCCGCAGGTCCTCGAGG
>JAUKPP010291122.1:0-10181 GCA_032273245.1 Phyllaplysia taylori
ATCTATCTATCTATCTATCTATCTATCTATCTACCTACCTATCTATCTATCTATCTATCTATCTATCTATCTATCTACCTACCTACCATTCTACCTATCTATCTATCTCTCTATCTACTCGTATCTATCTATCTATCTATGTTTAGCTTTATTTCACTCTATTCCCTCGGCCGCCTTCACACACACGGTGCACCATTACCGACTTCTCTCACTCCAAAAGGACACACCAGCTGTTGTAATAAGGAGCAGAGATCACATCATGTCGCTGCCCTCTAATCTGCTTCGAGGCAGGAAGAAACGTCTCATAACAAACAGCAAGTTTCCGAAAAGATTTCTGCTCCTTTTCAATAATTTGAAAATGATAAAATGTCAGCGTTTCAACAATAAATGCCTGCCACCGCAATCATTTCCTAAGAAGTCTGACATTAACCGCAAACATTTCCTCTCCTTGTGAATTTTTCTATAGGCAAAGGTCGAGAGAAATGTCAAGGCAAAATTCACAGGAGGAAAGAGAAGAAAAACTTCATTCCTCCGTACGGAATACATGGAGATGTACGTAAGATCATTGAGCGTCTTGCAGAATTATTCTTTTCTAGCTTTTGATCCAGACATATTTACGATAAAATTATTAGGCGATACAAGATTGAGCGAACTCGAAGAGATTAATTCTTTTGTTGTTGTAAAATCTCTTTCACCTTTATTGGTTTTCATCACAATACCCGTAAAGCTTCATGGGGACCCCAGGGCCACTGTTGTACAAGACTTCAGTCTGGAGCTACACTGTCGACTTACACCTGCCTAAGTCGCCTCTCTCAGATATTAATCTGCATTTGATCACATTGGTAATCCGCGATGTGAAAGGGACTTCGAAATTCATTATTTATTACTCTATGTCTATATTTATGGCTTGATTCCGATTTAATAAGCAAATGGAGATAAAACACTCGAATCCTCATACACCATCATTTTCCATTCAGATCTCTACAAGGAGTGGTCGAGATGGATGTGTTGGTATACTGGGTGAGGAATCAGTTTCTTTATTTGATTGGGGTTTTACGGCTTCTTCGACATTCTAAGGCCATTTTGACTCCTGGATTCCCTATTCCCACCCTGTGGGTCTCAGTATTACGAGTGTGCTTTGCAGCACCGGAATGCAAACAGTAGAGGAGAGAGAAGAAAGACATGGAAGAAGAAGATGATGAAAATGCACAAACAAAGTGTAGTACGCTGTCTCTGAGATGTGAGGAGTTGGGCTATGTGTGACCTTACATCTTCGGAAAGGAGCGTGTGTGTGGTTGGGGGGGGGGGGGGGGGGGTCTCCACCGCAGGTGATCGGAGCCTATTTTCAAACTCCCAGTCCGTTATTCGTAATGTCCTTAATATGTGAATATGCATAGCGATAGGTATGTACTGGAGATAGGTATGCAATAAAAAAGAATTTACGTTTTGACAAGACAAAATGAGAGTGGGGATTAAGACATGTTGGCTGGTTTAGACCTTTGCAAGATTAAGTAGTAATACGTACTAGGTCTGATGTATGGAGATGTATGTGTATGCGTGTGTGTGTATGTGTGTGAGATATATATATATATAGAGAGAGAGAGAGAGGAGAGTAAAAGGGAGAGAGAGGGTGTGCATGTGTGTGTGTGTGTTTGTGTTTGCGTGTGTGTGTCCATTCATAGTTCACTTAATTATATGCAAGAAACGTTACACGCTCCTCCCTGAAGCAAACTCGATCATCGAGACACGAGACTAACCCTGAAATGTCTACCAAGAATAACGTTGACCGGCCAGGGTTTTCTACCTGTTGCAGCCCAAGACTTCACGACCACACCGGCTAGGTGTGCCGCCTCCTGTTTCAGTAAAAGTCGTAGCAATGTGTTTGCTTACCTAAGCAATAGTCTACAACTATGATCGATGGAATTCTGAAGGTTTGAGATCACAGTTGGGAGCTTAGAAATCATAGTGGGATTGAAAAGAAAAAAATACTTGTTGTGGGGAGGGGACGTTGTCAGGAAAATTGTATCAAGTGCAGGAAAGATGGAAGTGTGTGTGTGTGTGTGTGTGTGTGTGTGTGTGTGTGTATGTGTGTGTGCGTGTGTGGGCATGTGTGTGTGTGTGTCTGTTGGTGTATGCGTGACTGGATATTAGTCTGTGTGCATAATCATGTCTTTGAGCTTATGTCTGTGTGTTTGTGTGTGCTTCAAAGAGAGAGAGAGAGAGAGAGAGAGAGAGAGAGAGAGAGAGAGAGAGAGAAAGAGAGAGAAAGGAAGGAGACCATAAAGGAAAAGACATACAGACCTTGATGAAAACACAACCCAAAGAGAACACAGAAAAAAACCCACAGAAAAAATAAACATATTATATACAGGGAATATTACGAGTGAAACAAAATTTGAAATTTCGAGTCGGCCAAGTCACAATGTAAAAACAATACAAATCCAAAAACCCACTAAAAACCAAACAAAAAAGAATTTTAAAAAAGCGAAACACCAAAACAAAAATGGCCTACAACCAAACCATGAGTTGCACACTTCAAGCTTCCATGAAGCCATTGAGTGCACGGGGGACAGGAGACCAACGTCAACTGCACCCATGTAGACTTTAGACTAAAAAAGTTATGAAGCCGAACCAGATGACTCAACCGGCGCTGTGGTGTCATGTTTAGGCTGTTCACCTATTATGCGGAAGACACGAGTTCGACTCTGGCCGCTGACGACCTGCGTTTTTTTTCTGCTGGGATTTTTTTCCTCTCTAAGCCTGGGTTGGCCCTGGCAGGTAGGCCTAAAGTAGCCCGTATTTTGAAATGACCTTACTGTGTTGCAGGGGACATAAAACTGGTAAGCAAACTAAAGCAGGTGACTCACAAGGCGTGGAATTTATCACCAACAGCAAACTCATCGTTTCATGCTGACAGCGAGGAACAACGATTATCACAAGCAAAACAATATATTATTATAATATGCACTTGTACCTTTGTAGTATGATGGAAGTTATGGCAAAAACCGTATTTTAGCATTGTACAGCAAATTGGTTTACCGTATTTCCCATCCATCATTGAGACAAGGTTACTTATAAGAATGGGTTGATAACTGCCCCCCCCCCCCCCCACACACACACACACACCTCTTTCGGACTAGGGGGAATGGCTTTTCGGTCCCAGTAGAGTCGGAACCATTTTCAGCCTTTTACAAGTTGTTTTTCTTTGAAGGCAGTTTGGTTTGCACATTCTTATGGGTGCTTGTGAAGCGTGTTTACCCTGGTGTAATTCAAAACTGAACTCGTTTGCATGAAAGGTCAAAAGGAGGGAGAAGGGTTCTTTTCACACAATGATGTGGTTTCATAAAACTTTATAAAACCCGCGAATTCGGCTCTTCTGCACAATCTCATCTTTTCCAGATGTCCTCGAATCTCTTATAACTTTTCTTGTAGATGATGTCTTAGTATACATACATAACATATTGGATATGGTGCCTTTTCCCGTTTGGTTTGGTTTGCAGTTTTACGTCCCTTGCAGCACTGTAAGGTCATTTAAGAGACGGGCTACTTCCACCTGTCTGTTATGCCCAATCTGGGTTCAGAGGGAAAATGAAAGCAGAAAATGTGATCGTCCGCATGTGGGGTCGAACTCGGATCTTCCACATGATAGGCGAGGAGCCTGCAAACCATTACACCACAGACGCCGATTGTAGAAGGCTGATCAGGACAGTAGTAACGCATATAAAGAAGTAAAAGGCTTAGACTACAGCATACGTAGCTCCGGCAAACCACCCACCTTTGTAATGTCTGTAATGTTAGAGCTAAGCGTTCGCCACATTGACCCTAAAACCTTTGACTACACAGTTTGACCTTCATTATCTGACGATCGGCGGCGCCCTTCATAAACAAATAATTGGAACAGCCTGAAGACGATAGCATCCTTTCTTCCCGGCGCACAGTAGCTTTAGTCGGCATTCCACGCGCCAGAAGTTTGTCGTGCATTAAGATTAACAGATTTGTGTGAGGCAGCGATGGTTTATCCTGATTCTGTGTTGTGTAAGCCGGTCGTACTTTCTTAGTCTGTGTGGGTGTTGTTGAGTGAACGTGTGGGGGCGTGTGTGTGTGTGTGTGTGTGTGTGTGTGTGTGTGTGTGTGTGTGTGTTAGTGTGGTTTGAGTGTGTGACTGTGTGCGTGCTTGCATATGTCTGTCTATGAGCATGTGTTGGTGTAAATGGGAATGTACGTGTATTTTTTGTTTGTTTGTTTTTGTTTTGTTATTTTTTGGGTCTCATTATGATTGATTTCTTTTTTTTTCTTTTTTTTAAGGGGGGGGGGGGTAACTGCCATATTCGCCCCTACCCCCCTCTGTGTCCCATTCATATTGTAAGACATCCTGCTCCTGCGAATCAGTGTTTCGTCAGATTAATGGGGGAATGGGTGTCTGTTTGGGTTTCCAAAATTTGCAAGGCGTGAAAGTCACTTTGACCGACTAATAAGTTTTGTTAATTCCATGTCTGCCTCGCGAAAAATGTTAAGATTCAATGCAGAACAAAAAATGAACTGAAGGTGACGAACGTTTATTGTTGTGTCTTCTCTACTGGGTCTGTCTACCTGAATATAATGTGTGTACAATGTAATCCCCTTTTTTTTTTAAAAGGAAAGAAAAAGAGTAAAAACGGCTTGAAAAGATCCGTGATGTGTCTTGCATGATGAACTAAATCAAACACCAAAAATGTGCAACAGCATGCAGGCGACAACGTGTGGCAGGGGATAACTGTATGACTAACACAATATCTATGCAGGACATGCTCGCTTGACACCAGCGGGAAAAGATGCAAGAATGCACAAACAAGAGGAGTCACCGGAGCAGCAGCTGCTACAGAGAAATTAAAATTTCAAAATAACTGCAGCAGCATCACGCGGTTATCAACACCAGTCAGAACCGCCACGGGTGTTAATGAAGGGCGTGGCAACAAGCGCAGCGGGCAGATTTTACTTTTAGTTTGGTTACCAGTTTTACGTCCCCTGCAACACCGTAAGGTCATTTAAGAGACGGGCTACTTCGACCCTGCCTGCCAGGGCCAACCCGGGCTGAGAGGGAAAAAGTCCCAGCTGGAAAAACTCAGATCGTCCTCGATCGGGGATCGAACCGGGGTCTTCCGCGTGCAAGGCGAAGAGCCTAACCATTGCACCACAGTGCCGGCCTGATTTTACTTTTCTCTGCGAATACATGAGCTTGTTTTACATAAACTGTAATCATCGTCGGTGGCGTATCCGAGATAAACCAAAATTGTTTCTCCAAAATTGTTCGATGTACCTAAAAAAGAAAATGAAAAGAAGTACGCATACTTTTAAAGGATGACCAAAATGATAAATACACGCTAGATGGAAACAGAAAGGGGCAAATACATGTACTTCCAAGCGAAAGATCTTTCAATAGCTACAGAATGTGCCTTAGAGAGAGGGCATTGGCATATTTTCACGAACAAAAGAAGACTTACTAAGACACCTAGATTCGGTGTGAGTTTTATATGCAGCAACTTTGGATGCTTTTGATGGTAGGAGCTATGAAAAAGGAAAAACTCCTCGAATCCGCATACAGAATAGTATGACTGGTAAAGGTTTGACACCATCGGGCCATTTCAGGACGCAGCTGTGGGCCCTAGACAGGGAGAAATAAATAGAAAGGAGCAGACCACACCATAGCGCCCGCCAACCGCCCGCAATACTTTATAGTATTCGTCTAAGGAACCTAAGACTTAAGAAGAATATATGGTCCTTCACAACGAAGTAACACATAACATATTTCTATAACGAGTCTCGGGCACTTCTTTCGTCGACGTCAAATCACCAATCATTTCTAGTTTATGATCCTAGAGAAACAGCGATGCTTTTTAATAGCCCTACACTACTTGTATAGTACCACAAGACATCAATGCCACTGGATTAACATAGCGTATGTCGCCCACTTAGGACAACAACACAGCAAAGTGAACCCAACAATAACAATGACGAACGCTGAAAACGGCAGCAAAAAAAGTAGTTGTATCAAGCAGCGATTTATTGAGCCGTAAAACACAGCGACCACGGGTCATGCCTGACTGTTTTTTATGCCCATCGTCGGGACACGGGTCATTCCATATTTGTTGGTTTGTTTTCTATTTGGTTAGACGTCTCTTACAACACTGTAATGTTATTTTAGAGACGGGCGACTTAAATCATGCCTGCTAGGCCAACTCGGGTTGAGAGGGACGAATCCCAGTAGAAAGACGAAGATATTCGTCCGTACGTAAGATCGAAATGGGGTCTTTTGCGTGATCGGCGAGGAGTCTAACTATTACATCACAGACGGCGGTTGTCATTTGTAGCGTAACTTTAAGAAAATGATCTTCGAGAAGAGGATGTCATCAGAGGTCCCAGAAGAAAAATGCGTGCACCATTTATGAACACTTGTATCGACATCAACAGAAAAATTGTAATAAAGATTATCATACTTTCCAAAATGCCAAGTCAAACTTTTAACATCATGAGGATATAATTTACAATGCTCTAGTTTGATATTTTTGGAATGATCCGCAAAGATCCTTTGCTCGCCATTCAGGTACAGGCTATTTTTTTGCTTACCTCAAGACCAGGTAAATAGGGACGGTAAAATGCATGCATTGTGAATCTTTAAAGGCTGGTTGAATGGACTGTCGGACTCCCACAGCGAAACGGCAATCTTATTTACTGGGGAGCTGGTGAGGAGTGGGGGGGGGGGGGGTGCAGTAAAGACAAGGGGGTAGGGGTTGTGGAGGATGCAGAAGGGAAGGACATGCGGTGCAGATGAATTGGGGATGCAGAAGATAGGGAGAGAGGGGAAGAATGAGAGAGAGAGAAAGACAGAGAAAAGAGAAAAAGATGGGGGCAGAGGGTGCAAGAGAGATGGGTGGAGGATGCAGAAGTGAGTAAGAGAAAGAAAGAGAAAGAGAATTAGAGGGAGAGAGACATGGAGAGATAGAGAGATATAGACAAAGAGAAAGGCAGATGATGCACAAGGTATGGAGGGATGGAGATGAGAGAGAGAGAGAGAGAGAGTGTGTATTAGAGAGAGAGAAAGAGAGAGAGAGAGAGAGAGAGAGAGAGAGGGGGGGGGAGGAAAGAAACGGGGGCGGAGGAAGGACAGAGTAGGAATGAAAAGAAAGTGAATATTAATTTAATTTTATTACGCTTGCATTGCTGTGTACCGCTGTCACCAAGTGGTGGGAGAAATCCGGAAAGGTTTTTCGTTGTTTTCAACTATTGTTTTGAAGAGTTTTGCCATTTACCTGTCTGTACAATCCGTGATGGCTGGCTTTCTTTTCAGACTGTGCCCGTTTACCACAAAAGTTATCATCTTGATATCTATTTCTGACTTGTTTTCAACCCGATGCGAGACCGCCCATTAAATAATCGCTGCTTAATTTTTAGAATAATGTTTTCTTTGAAGGAAAAAGTGAAAAGGTCCAATGCCCGAAGTTGGATAGCTTTCAGAATGCAAAAAGACCAGCTCTTGCGGAACAGAAACGTTCCATTCATAATTCTAATTTCATGAATAATCATACATATCATCCGGATTTTTCATAAACCACGTTTTGCCTATCCCTCCTGTCACTGCTCCTGTGTCGTGCATGTCATTCACTCGCCCGGCTCGTCTTGCGTCTCATCTAAAAAGAAACACTCCTTTCACGTCCGCTTTTTCCCCTTTTTCACCCTACTAAAAAAATTTGGGGAGGAAAATTCGAGACACTGTACCTTTCATTCAGTGAAATGAAATCACATTCTAGCTCCCGCCAAAATTTGTAGATATTACACACCAAAAACCCAACCCCCAAAACCTGAGCTGGCGTTTTGTTTGGTCTTTTTTTTACATCTTTAAATCAAACATAGGATAACGCAGACATGCGTATGATGAAGTTAAAATACGCATAGAGATGTTACCCGAAGGCAAACTTTACGGCTCTAGCACAATTTGTAAAATATATTTGTACTTTATCCCTGTCTTCTTTTTTCGATTCTTTTTTTTTTATTTTTCTCTCTCTCTCTTTCTCTCTGTCTCTCTCCACCTCTCTCTCTCTCTCTCTCTCTCTCTCTCTCTTAATCTTATTCTCTGAGCCTTCTCTTTCCCTTCCCACTGTCGCTTTTGCTTGCTCGCGTGTATCTCTATTCAAAATCATTTATTGATGCATGTTAACATATAGAGAGACACACAAGCAGTCACACAATCACACACACAAACGCACCCATAAATACACAACCAACGAGCTTATAGAATAGTGCTAATAGTTCTAATGCAATTGTATACAACACACATACATATTATATACACAAAAGAGAGCGAACGAGAGAGAGAGAGAGAGAGAGAGAGAGAGAGAGAGAGAGAGAGAGAGACCAACAAAAACACACACAATATTGACGCACTAATGTTCATAGAGTACACCATACCTTTACCCCGTTCCGTACTTTAAAATTGCATGGTATTTATATTTGGCGTGGCGACCATTTATTTTGCTATCTTGCTGCGGTTTTGGGTCAATTCCGACATGACAAAGTCATTTACGTAGCGGAGTCGCTGACGAGTGTAGTAGAGCAATAGAAACTCGCAGAAAGAAGTAGAAGGATTTATAGAGCACACCCTCGCTCTAAACGAGCTACCACCAGACATTTTGTCGACGACTACTAATCGCTTAGGTTGATGGACAAAATAACCTTTTGGTGCCACGGAAGACCAATGGATTGAGCCACAGCAAACGTGTAGGGCGAGGCAGATAAAGAGAGCGAGTAGATTCACGCAGGCTGGTACGTTCACCCAGATTAAAACCATGAGTCCAGAAAAGCCAACTGTTTGATAACGGGAGGTATTAGGTTAATGGAAGTCCCTATATATCGCCTCTATACTTCTCTAACCATGAAAGTCCATTAAAAAGAAGTCATCATGATGGGGAGACCAAGAAAAAACCCCACATGGCCTGGGAATCTCTCGCCACGTGTAAAAGTGGTTAAATCAAGTGTAAAGCTTTGCATAATTTACTTCGGTTAGCAGCACATAGCGCTTATTTTAGATGATGGAAAACTGCCAAATAGTTTTTAAAAATCCATTCCTAGCCTAGAGGAATTACAACATAATGGTAATACAGAAAGCCTATGCTTTGGCATGGTTTATAGCTTCATGCGCCTTGCAACACTGTAAGGTCTTACGAAACGGACTACTTCAATCCTGCCTGTCAGGGCCAGCCCGGGCTGAGAGGGTCGATCTCAGCAGAAAAACGCAGATCGTCCGTACATACGAATCGAACTCGAGTCTTTCGTGTGACAGGCGAAGAAACACAGACACCGGTAAAGCCTACGCTTTGACAATGTGGTTCGGTCAAAAGAAGCTGAGCATTATGACTCCCTGCAGTATCCACCACACCACCAACTTGCTTTCATCCCAAACCTATCTCTTGAACTAAATACTACACTTTGTGAAAAAGACCTCATCATCACATTGAGATGTTTTAACAAAACACAGATGGAATGGGGAAAAGATGCTGAAATAGCCAAATAAGCTGGTGCCTCTATAAAAAAAACTATTCCGAAGTAATTGAAAACAGAACGAATGACCTGCAGGAAAAAAGGACTACCATGATGAGAACAAGAGGCTAAAACAGCCAAAGAATCTGATGCCTCTATAAACAATTTACTAATTTCTATGCATTTAAATACAGATAGAATGGCCCGCATTGCAAGGGGATACAATGACGAAAGAAACTGGTGCCTTTATAAATAAGCAACTTCTACATATCAAACTAACTGCAGTACATGAATCATGAATACATTGACTCTAAGCATGTATAATTTATTCTACAGTTGAGTTTTAGGCTTCTCTTTTAAACTTTTTCATTTCTTTAGACAATTGCATAGCATTGACAGTAGGCAACAGCTGTTGGGGAAGTGCATTGACATGGCTCAAGTAGCTCTTGTCTACCCTCAGATCATAATTAATTCTAGGGAAAACTCCCAGCCACATTCCTATGAAGTACAAAGTCCCATAGGATTGAAACCTGGAATCCCTTGTCTAGACATGGGAGAAAATGTTTACTGTGTTCGTATGTGTGTATATGACTTTGTGTGTGTGTGTGTGAGTGTGTGTGTGTGTGTGTGTGAGAGAGAGAGAGAGAGAGAGAGAGAGAGAGAGAGAGAGA
>JAUKPP010291144.1:0-10180 GCA_032273245.1 Phyllaplysia taylori
CGAAGTAGCCCGTCTCTTAAATGACCTTACAGTGTTGCAGGGGACGTAAAACTGGTAACCAAACCAAACCAAACACCTGTAGCGCTTGGTAAAAAATTGAGCATGAAAACGAAATAATTTGTCTCTTTGGGGCTTATATATTTTAAAGAAAGGATAGTCTACATCATTATCATTATATAGATTGTCTACATCATTATCATTATATAGATTGTCTACATCATTATCATTATATAGATTGTCTACATCATAATCATTATATAGATTGTCTACATCATAATCATTATATAGATTGTCTACATCATTATCAATTCAAGAGACTACAATGCAAAGCCATCAGTGATTAGTTGTGAGTGGGTTTGGAGTTTTTTTCAGTCGGATTGGTGGCACTTCACATTTTTTCACGATTTAGCCAATTATTTTCCTCTCAGTAGCTGTATGGTTTCCAGAAGGCGTCTTTATTCATGGTGTTGTTCTTGTTGTTTTTGCTTTTCTCAAAGACACTGACAGTACTAACACTATACTGCTGGTGGTTGGCGGGCGCTCTTGAGTAGTCTGCTCTTTCTTCTTCTTTTTATATTTTACTGTTGTCCTAATTTATTTCCTGGCGCTAAAATGACCTTACAGTGTTGATGGTGCCGTAAAACCTTAACCAAATAAACAAACACTAACACTATACCGGTTTATATCCCTATCCAGATGTCAATGAGTGTGACACAGTGACGTGCCTTGCCAACGAGGTGTGTACCAACACAGTGGGCTCCTATACCTGCCGGTGCCAACCTGGCTTTACTCCCTTTGGAAATGCCTGTATAGGTAATACATCGGTGCAGTTCATAATAATAATATTGATGGTATTTGTATAGCGCCTTCCCTTTAAAATTTCAAGCTCAAGGCGCTTCACAGAAGAGTAAAATAATTCATAGGCTTAAATAACATGGACAATTGCAGAATTAGAAAATAAGTTCTGCTAAAGATTAAATATCACAATCACTAAAACTCATACATGATACAAATCAATCACGCTCTAAAAATTAATGTTCAGTAGACATAGATTATTGGAGGAGGCGAGGCAGGCGTCTCGAGTCAGCTAATCGTCATCCCGAGCATTAAAGGCGGGGCCCCTGCCCCCCCCCCCCTCCCCCCCAGTGAAATTTAAGCATACAAATCAATCCCACTTTAAATATATATGTAATTCATGTTCAGTTGTTAAAATATACACTCATTGTAAATACCAATAGAGCAGGCACATAGACATTTTGTCAAATTCACATAGAGTCATAATAGATTTTAAAAAGGCGTGTCTTTTCCCTGAGTTTTTATCTAGACGTTAGCAGTAATGTCCCCTGAAAATTGTTGTCGTTAACCCTTTTCTGCTCAAACACAAAGACAGTCAGTGCCTACATTTATTTAGGGGTATCCTCAACGAATGTACCAAAGTGTACTTATATAACATCTTAGAGGATGTCAAGTTATGGTTTATAAGCTCTAAGATGTAGTTAAAAAATTGTATGATAAGAGCCTAGTCTAGTCTCGGAGTAAGCCAATCTATTCTTGTTATAACCTCATGATCACACACTGAGCTCATTATAGTGTTTGGCTGATACCGCTGTTGACTACAGATGAGGTGTTGCTATCCCGGGAACTTGAGATGTCTTCAACTCATCACAACTTTGACTGAATTGTTTTAGATGTACAGAGGAAAAAGATCAAGGAATCAATGAAACAATTAGTTTGGTTTTGGATATTTTTAGTTATTAGTTTTACGTCCCCTGCAACACTGTAAGGTCATTTAAGAGACCGGCTACTTCGACCCTTCTGTCAGAGCCAACCCAGCCTGAGTACGGGAAAATCCCAACAGAAAATAACCCAGGTCGTCCTTGCTTGGGATCGAACTCGGGTCTTCTGCATGACAGGTGAAGAGCCAAACCATTACACGACGGCACAGCTATCTGGGGCTGGGGTTTTAATGGTAGGCTCCTGGGCTATCATGCCGAAGACCCAAGGTCAATCCCGCGTTCGGACGATCCATGTTTTTATTCTGCTGGGATTTTCAATTACCATACAATGTTGCAGGGGACGCAACACTGGTAACCAAATAAAAAAAATAGGCACTTCCTGCTGAGGAAAAATCCTGAAGTGGAGACAAAATTTGTACAAGGGTTGGTTTGTACAGAGAAAACATAAAAGTCAGGACATAAATTTATAAAAGATGAAACATTTACAAAAATCAAGACAGATATCAGAAAATTACGTAGAAACTTAATCTACTTTCATGCAAACTCTATATAACTTGCTGAACAATTATCATGGTTTACTGTTTGAGGGAGTATTTGACTTTTTCTACATTCATGTCCAGATATCAACGAATGTCTCCAGAGTCTGTGTGGGGCCAACGAAGACTGTAACAACTTCCCAGGGTCATATGACTGCACATGCTCCCAGGGCTATCTACCGAATGTTAACGACATCTGCGTTGGTGAGTAAATCATGTTGGAAAAAGAAACACGCATCTCAACTGCAAAGCACAGTATAACATGATTTTAATGGATAAATATGTCCTAAAATATTTAATGGAGAAAAGTCAAGAAACAAAAATGTTGGCAAATTTGCAGCTGGACTCAAACTAAGGATGGGTGGATTCTATTCGAAGTTTGGAATTCGCTGAATTCAGGAGACTGGGTTAGATGTTCAAACATGTTGCCAGCCGGCCGAATCCAAAAACGAATTTACGCATTCAGATTCCAGGGCAACTCAGGAGAAATCACATGGTATAGAAACAGAGAAGTGCTCTCCCCTTGGCCTCAACATCAACAAAACCTCTCGACTCTGAACTCAGACCTGTGTCATTTGTCTCCTCATGCCGATAGGCTTTAATCTGACCCAACATGAACTTGCTTTTTTTCCTTCAATTTGATTGGGTGATGATTTGACCTCAATTCGAATTCAAATTCAGATTTGCCAAATCCGTGCCCCAAAATGTTTGTGTTGGATAATACGTCGATTCGACCCATCCTTAAGTCAAACATCCCTCAGCTCTGAGGATGTGATGATCATAAACATTTAAACAGCACAGGAACGCAGAAAACAATCAGACAGCGCACACCATGGAGATGAGGGGGAAAGGGACATATCTGATGAGAAATGAGACTGAGATGAGGTGTGAATATACGTGTAAACAATCGCGTATAGCCTAGTAAATAAGTTACTCTCTTATTGTTGGTGAGTAGGCCTGTTGCTTCAGTTGGTGTCTGTGAGTATATAGGCCTGTTGGTAGACAAAGTTTGTGTCGGTGAGTATAGGTTGATAAATATTTTCCACAGCTCTGTTTTAACTTTTTCTGTAGCGAGTTTTGCTTAATTTTGATTATACTTTTGAATGAAAACTGACGTTGCTCAATATTCTTGAACTTGTGCATGAAAAGTGACGGTTTTCAATATTCTTTTTCAGATGTGGATGAATGTCAAGACGATCCTTGTGGACTGAATCAGGATTGTGTCAACAATGAAGGGTCATTCGCCTGCGGCTGTTCTGACGGCTTTGGACAAAATGTGAATAATATATGCGTGGGTAAGTTGACAGTTTGTGAACTCTTGTCTTACAGGCTTGTGTTGTGTAGTAGTGCCGTCTGCTCCCTCTAACTATTACTTTTGTCTAAATCTACTGCCAAGCACAAAAATCACTTTAAAGTGGCGTCAGTGGTCTAGTGTTTAGTCTGTCGGACTCGTAATCAGGGATATGTTGTGAAACTTTTCCCTCGTGTAAATTGTTGTGGGTGGTTGGCAGGTGCTCTTGTGTTTTCTGCTTCTTTTGGTTTTTGCTCTGGACTGCTAGAGTTTAAGAAGCCGCTGATGGCTGAGCTGCAGTGCGCCTGTCTACAGATGAGGAGGTCCTGGGTTCAAATCTGGGCAAGTTCACCGGGCTTTTTTCAGGGGTTTCGGGGCACAGACCTCCATCTTATCGGAGATGGATGTAAAATTCAGAGGTCTCGCCTCGTAAATTACCTAACAGTGTTGCATGGGGCGTTAAACTAAATTAAACCAAATCAGAATACAAATAAGAGGCTATAACTATAACAGCAAAAGAAGCTGGTGCCTCTATAAGTAAATACCGGCACTGTGGTATAATGGTCAGGCTCTTCGCCTGTCAATCAGAAGACCCCGGTTCGTTCCCAGTCCCGGACGATCTGGGTTTTTTTTCTCTCTCAGTCCGGGTTGGCCCTGACAGGCAGGGTCGAAGTAGCCCGTCTTTTAAATGACCTTATAGTATTGCAGGGGACGTAAAACGGTAACCAAACAAAACTATAGGTAAATGACTTCTAACTGGCTGACTTTGTAAGTATTTCTTGTGGCCTTGTCTACTTCTAGATATTTTCCTCTACAGCAAGGTCTGGAAGATTATTGGAAGCTGATATACCAAGATGGATTGACAAATTTAGCTATCAGAGGAAAATGTTTGTCCACTCGTCTCTCCGTCTAAATGAGAATTATCTTTCTTCTCTTTTTACACAGACATTAACGAATGCGACAGAAACCCGTGTCTGCTGAATGAAGTTTGCCAGAACGTCGTGGGCTCTTATCAATGTGTTTGTGAATCGGGCTTTAGCTTCGATGGAGCTGCATGTATGGGTAAAGTATTCACTCACATTTTAGTCCTTCAGGATTGCCAGTCCCCATGATTTCTTAGTAAGTCTCACGAAAATTATTTCAATCTCTGGCTCTCATGAATAATACTGAATTCTCACGATTTTGGTGTCAAACGCATGACAAACTTTTTCTCGGCCTTAGATTGTCACACTAATTGCTGTTTGGTAAGTGTAGGCTAATGACAATGATGGTTTTTTCTGGTGAGTCGTTCAGGGGATATTCCTTACAATAAATTGCCAATAAATGCACTGAAGTGCTTTTTTTAGGCCCCACTTATCTTCTTCCATTTGACTTCAGTGAAACATGAGCATTAATTGCTTCTTTCTGAAACATGTAATGTTTCACTGAGAAAAGTAGAACCTCACTAAAAAAAATGTTTAAATCTCACTAAAATTTCTTTTTGAGGGTTGATAACTTTGATCCTATATTGTTTCTTTATTTTAACTTGTCTGTCTTTTCTAGAGTCAGTATGAATGTTTGGGTCACTATTGATGTTTAAGACTGTTCAACAATGAACACCATAGTTTACGGGTGCTGTGGTGTAATGGTTAGGCTCTTCACCTATCATGCGGGAAGACCCTAGATCAGTCCCCGGTTGCGGACGATCTGGGTTTTTTTTCTGCTGGGATTTCTTCCCTCTCAGTCCGGGTTGGTCCTGACAGGCAGGGTCGTAGTAGCCTGTCTCTTAAATGACCTTACAGTGTTGCAGGGGATGTAAAACTGGTAACCAACCAAACCAAACCCCCATAGTTTTTGCCGAAGAAATGAAATAGTATGTGCCCACAATTTTGTTTGACCATGATTTTGATCCAGCCATTTCACCTCAACAGACATTGATGAATGTGCCACAAAACCATGCGGGAGTAACGAGATCTGTACTAACAACGAGGGCTCTTTCACCTGCACCTGTACAGAGGGATTTGCTCAAACCGGAGCTGGCTGCACAGGTAAAACATCGTCTGCTCACTGGGGAATACCGGAGCTGTGCTGGAATGGTTAGGCTCTTCACCTATCATGCGGAAGACCCCAATTTGATCCTGAGCCCGACGATCTGCACTTTTTTCTGCTGGATTTTTTTCCCTCTCAGCCCGGGTTGGCCCTGACAGGCAAGGTCGAAGTAGCCTGTCTCTTAAATGACCTAACAGTGTTGCAGGGGACGTAAAACTGGTAACCCAACCAAATCACTTGGGAATGCGTGAATGGGTAAAACTAGACAATACAGGCATGTCTATTTGTAAATGTTGTTGAAATTGATGAGTCATAAAACCGACTCACTAAACAATAAAAGAAGTCATACTTTGCCAGGTTAGTTTCAACCCTTCAATGAACCTGCAGGCTAAAAGCTTGGCTGGTCAGTGTCGGGGATTCCCTTTACATTCCTGTGGTGTTTTTTTATCTGTTTCTCCTCATCCATTGTATATTTTCCATCAGCTTAGGGCTGTCTACCGATTGTGTGGTGTAGTGCTTAAAAGCTATTTGCCTATCATGTGGAAGACCTGAGTTTATTCTCACATCCAGACGATCTGGGTTTTCTTCTGCTGGGATTTATCCCTCTCAGCCCAGGTTGGCCCTGGCACAGTGGCAGGCAGGGTCCAAGTAGCCCATCTCTTGAATGACCTTACAGTGTTGCAAGGAAGGCAAAACTGGAAACCAAACAGGGCTGTCTTGTAGCACCTCCAAATTTGTGTGAAGCATTTTGCATATGGTTGTTCTGCCGGCACCCTGGTATGGTCAGCTCCGGCTATGGCTTTGTTCCACTGTAGCCCAGTTCTCACCTACTTCTTGCCACTAAAGTGACCTTATAGTGTTAATAGTTCAGTAAAACTGAAACCAAACAGAATTACCCTGTAGTGTTAATAGTGCAGGGAAATTTCAACAAAATCAACATCTTTCTTTGTAGCCATTGAACTGAAACCACAATTTTGACCAGCAAAAATTTGTAGGGTTTGCAGACTAGCATTGAGCTGACATTTGGCCTGTCAGTGTTCAATTTCTAGATCTGATTTCGTACTTTATAGCCAAAAGATCTTGTAGCTCTATGATTCGAGTGGATATTCGACTCTGGTTCACAAAAATGTCAAGCAACGTTGGGTGTTGCCATCATCGGAACAGGTGACCACTGCGGTGTGTCCTTGAGCAAGTCACGACAACCCTAGCTCACCCGGCCGCTGCACAGGGGCGACCAACAATGGTGTCCTTATGATTGTCAGTGAATGAAGCGTTTCCATTTTTCTCCTTATGTTTGTATTGTTTGATTCCCTTGATGGATGCATGTACATGTACACGCCATTGTACTCCAAATCTTCCTACTGGGGTTAATAAATTCTTCATCAAAGTCTTCATTAGAGAGCTAACTCATCTAACTCTGCTTTATACTACTCACACAAATCCTATTTGTCCTTCAACAGATATCAATGAATGTTTAACCGGACCATGCGCCATCAATGAGGTGTGCAGCAATACAGTCGGCTCATACAGCTGTTCGTGTAGATCCGGCTATTTCAATGATAACAGTGTATCGCAATGTACAGGTAAGACTTGAAGCTTTTACCCAATCTACACGTCCAGAGAAGAAGAGGGTTGGGGGCAACAAGCAAGAAAAGATAAACTCAAGCAAGTATAAAGCAACTGAAGTCTGTGTACCCGCTCTTCAATACAGAAATATTGTCATCTGTACAGAGTATGTTCAGCCAGATCTTGCAAAATACAGCATTGCATACCTGGCTTAAAACCCACTCTCATCTGACAGAGTTCACTTTCTTAAGTCCCAAGTCCCATTTGTATTTTTACTCTTTACAAGCTATGTCTAAAACATACTTTTGACATAATTTCCCCTATAACGTTCACTTTTCAAAGAATCTGTTTATCACAACTTAGTTTTAAGCGTATATATAATGTATGTGTTGAATCCTGGTTTTGAGGAAAGAAAAAAGTGACAAGGGGCGATAGTGTTACAGTGTGCAAGGATGGCTTGTTTGTTTGTTCGTTTGGTTAGGGTTTAAGGCTCCATCGACTCTATAAGGTCATTTTGGCTCCCAGAACCATTCCAAAGTTTTTTGGGTAGGAATTAATTTAGAATTTTGCCCGGATTGCTGCCTAATAAGCTTTCTCTTTTCAATTTTCAACCACTAAGGGATCTTTGACCTGTCGGTATTCAATTTCTAGATCTGATTTCGTACTTTATAGCCAAAAGACCTTGTCGCTCTATGATTATCATATTGCAGTGGTTAGGCTGCCGGAGTCATGATTGGAAAGTCGCGGGTTCGAACCCTAACTTGGGCCCGACTGTGTGTCCTTGGGAAAGGCATTTTACATGAATATTCCTCCTTTCACCCAGGTGTAAATGGGTACCCGGCTACAGACAGCGAAGGATCTGGTCTTGAAGTTAGTGTTTGAGCGCTTGTAAAATGGCAGCTTGTACTGTATGCTTCCCAGGAAGTTGAGAGGGTTTCTGAATGACTTGGTCTGCTGGGGTAATAATGATTGCAAAGCGCATAGAACCAGTAATTGGGATATGCGCTATATAAATACAATCCATTAATATTTAGCGTGCAGCAGAAAGAAAAAGAAAGAGTAGATACGCTATAAGAAAAGAGGAACAGAATAAGCAGACAAGAGGAGACTCGGAAGAGAATGAGAGGAGCAAGTGAGAGAAAGAATCAGAGGGTAAAGTTGGAAGAGTAGTCAAGGGAGAGAAGACAAAGAAATAGACTTGGGGAGAAAATGCCTGCACTGCCCCGGGGTCGAACCTGGGACCATTTGCATGAGAGGCCAACACCATGACCTCTAGACCACGAGAGCCCCCGCAAGAATGGCAACATGACCAACATTTCTCTTATCACAGCTTCAAGGACAGGAATGTATTCTCTCTATTGCCTGTATTGGCTAATTGGCTCCTCATTTCAAATCTTGGGTCCATTAGGAGTACATTATACCAAGGCTCGACTGCACCTTGTATTTTCCAGTAAGTTCAAATGATACGAGTCGGTGGAAAGTAATTTTATGTCACTCTCTCTCTTTTTTGTCCTTTATTGAACAGATAACAGCGATTGCATGTATTAGCTAATTCGTTCGCTCCTTTTTTTTAAATCTTCGGTCCATTAGGAGTACATAGCTTTACTGTACCTTGTATTTTTCAAGGATGAATTCAAATGATAGGAGTCTGAGGAAAGTAATTTTATTTTACTCTCTCTCTTTTCTTTCTTTATTGAACAGATATAAACGAATGTCTTTCTTCTCCTTGCGCCGAGAACGAAGTTTGTGTCAACTTTGCTGGTAGTTTCAGTTGCATTTGCTCAAATGGATTCCAGACGGTGGGCACAGTGTGCCAAGGTAAGGGATAAACTTGTGACTGGTAGTGTGTCTGCAAGGGGACATCAAACTAGACCATTTGATTCTGGCACTTAGACGCTTGTTGTCTTGGCAACCATTGTCAGGATTTTACAACGAATTGTTTGCTTTCTTTTTCAACAGAAATATTATATTTCAATATATGGGAGCAAGATTCAGTGAAAGGCTTAGAGCAGTTTAAAATGAAGGCTAAAAACTTGCTTTATTGTAAATATGTAGGCTTGTATACTCTTTAAAAAAAAAATCAAGTCATATCTGCGTTGCTCGTAAATGTAACTATCAGGTCAAGAACCAATAACATATTATTGTTAATGTGCACAAGTAAACACATAAATGAGTTAATTTGTTAAGATTATTAACTAACACAAATATTTGTCACATATAAAAGATTAATTTATTTTCAAACTCACCCAAGAATAAATAATTAGATCTTAAAATTTATATGTAATTTTTTCTGTTGCGGCCCTTTAAAATCTAATGACTTTCCTTCCCCGTGACTGACAATAGAAGCACTGTGTTGGATGGAAAGAGAGGTAGGCCAAAAGCACCATTTTTTATGGCAAGTGTGTAGAACTTGACCTTGTCTACCCTCTAATTAAACTTTTAGAATGAACAATCGTCAAATTAGAAAATTAGAAGTGTGGGCTGAAGTCTACACTCGATTTGACTTGAGCAGTGCTCAGATAAGGTCAGCAATGGAGAGTTTGATAGCACTTTGCATGTCAGCAAAAAAGTGAAAGTTGAAAACTTCCATCCCCATGGATTTCAATACACTTATTTCACTTTGTTTTTTATCTACAAGGCGGATTTAGGAAAATTGTTTAACTTGTCCAACAATAGTTACCTCGATTGCTAGTGCAATCTGGGCAAACTATGGTTGGTCAGCGTTAAGCAATTTTCCACATCCGTTTTGTAAATGAAAAACTGCGTGAAATAAGTGCATTTTGTTTTCCTCTTAAAAATTGAAAACAGTATTCTGTTCCTCCCATCAAATGAGACTAGGGCGTAGGGCTATGTACGAGGGTTGTGGGGCTAAGTACGAGGGTTGTCGGGCTATGCACGAGAGTTGTCGGGCTAAGTACGAGGGTTGTCGGGCTATGCACGAGAGTTGTCGGGCTAAGTACGAGGGTTGTCGGGCTATGCACGAGAGTTGTCGGGCTAAGTACGAGGGTTGTCGGGCTATGCAC
>JAUKPP010291155.1:0-10180 GCA_032273245.1 Phyllaplysia taylori
TATTCATGCACCTTTGTCACGTGATTTTTATAATTTTAAGAATGATGTGATGCGCATTGAGCATTTTCTAGAAAAATGGAAGTGCGCAATACAAATGCTATTATTATTATTATTATTAAGGTCATTTTAGCACCAGATTAGGACAAAAGTGATATTCAGATTAGGACAAAAGTGATATTCAGTTTTGGTTTGGGTTTGGTTTAATGCCCCATGCAACACTACAAGGTCATTTACGAAGCTGGACCTCAGAATTTTACGTCCATCTCTGATAGGACGGGGGATCAGAGCCATGAAAACTCTGAAAAAATTCCGGTGCACTTCCCCGGATTTGAACCCTGGACCTCCTCATCTGTAGGCAGGCACACTACCACTCAGCCATCAACGCCCCCCTAGTGGTATTTAGAAACAGGGAAAAGGAGAAGAATACTCCAGAGCAGAGCACATCTTACCACATGTAGAACCATATCATGTTAACATTACCAGCTTACCCAGTAATGTGACAGAAAAGATGATTGACAGGCAAAAAATTACAGAAAAAGAACAGCATAGTAGTTAAGTTAGTTAATATAGCCTTAGGTCTTGGCGTGGTGGTTTGTAGGAAGAAAGAAGAGAAACTCCGATACTGACCCATGACTACAACTTGATAAATGATAACGCAGATATTGAACACAGATTGTTACATATTTATTTATCCAAAATGACACTCTGTTCTCATGGTTTTGACGAGGGCCTGATTTCACTGAGTCGCAACACCACAGGTTTTCATGAGGAGAGTTCCTCATCTACGAAAAATATACCACAGAGTAGGACAAAATTCAAATATGTTTGCAGCTGCCAAAAGCTTAGTGTAGTCTACCTTGTGCAGCTGTTCAACAATGCGTGCGATATCCCAGAAGATAATCAGAGCCTCTTTCTCGCCCAGCTTCTTCTCGTGTATCACGTGGTGCTGCAGGTTGATGAGGAAGTGCGAGTCGGCGTCGTAGTCGTGCGGCATGAGGCAGTCCACCACCAGGCACAGCCGCTCTATCTCACACTGACTCTTGGAGTCCCACGCTTTGTCCTGGCAGAACGACGGAGCAAATGAAAACTCTTTTATTATTTGAATTTTACATCTTCCTGTCCATCGTTATGAAATACAGTTGAATCTGCCCTAACAGTCACCTAAGATGACAGAGAAAAGTGGCCGTTATAAGCAGGCGGCCGCTATGGAGAGGGTCTGAGTAGGGGCACTTATCACATGAGCATAGTGTGAAGCTACAAAATGTAAGTAGTGAAAACACAACACAGATAATGCGTTGGTTGAGCATGGGGTCTACACAGTGACTTGCTGAGGACCCATAAAAGCTTAGCAGGCATCGTGAGATCAGGTTTCGAGTTTAAATAGTACATTTTTTGCAGCAATCTCCTAGGAGGTGTCCGCTGTGAGCTGGTTGAAAGGCCATTTTGTCACAAAAATGACTGGCCGTGGCCCAGTTGGGGAGGGACCGTTATGAGGAAGTTAGATGCATAGGTACAATGCAAGGGTATCACAGAACTGTGGCCATTAGCACACTATGGAGAGGTGACCGCTAAGGCAGGTTCCACTGTTCACATCAACCAATAATTCTTAAATTTATTCTTTGTCACAAGACTTGCCTGCCAAACCCCCCCCCCCCCCCCCCCCCCCCATTTTATTATTTGAACTGAACAAATTCACATTCATCATTTTGAACTTAAAATCTTTTTATTTTGCTTCAGCTCAATCAATATCTTCTCTACGTATTTCATACAGTTTGGTAGACTTTCCACTAAGACGAAAGTCCCTAGAAATAGTCCATTTATGCCTACACCAACAATAAGAATCCACTTTTTCAGTATATAACAATATTCATCAATGTTCTCTGTCATTCTACATTTACAGAACAACATCCCTATTAAGCTTCATATAAATTTTTTTATGTAATAGGCTAACTTCCAGCACAGAGAAAAAAACATACAGTGAAACCTGTGTAAGACGACCACCCAATGTCGAGAAAAAAGCGGTCCTTTAGTCAGGTGGTTCTCTTAGAGAGGTATAATATATAGAAAAAAATGTAATTTGGGAGTCAATGGAAAAAAACTTGTCGTTTTAGACAGGTGGTCGTCTTAGAGGGGGATAATATATAGGAAAAAATGTTATTTTGGGAGTCATTGGAAAACAAGTGGTCGTTTTAGACAGGTCTTAGAGGGAGATAATATGTAGGAAAAATGTTATTTTGGGAGTCATTGGAAAACAAGTGGTCGTTTTAGACAGGTCTTAGAGGGAGATAATATGTAGGAAAAATGTTATTTTGGGAGTCATTGGAAAGTGGTCATTGGAGCTGGTTCAATGTACTTTGAAGAAGTCCCGGCAGTGCACAACACCCTTCATGTCCTTGAGTTGGGACAGCAGAGAGAACTCAGTGAGCATCAGCATCTTGCCTTGACCGTCGTCCATCGTCTCCTTGGTTAAGTCTGGTAGAGTCAAGATCTGTGGAAAAAATAATAAACTTACTTTACCTCTACGAATGCTTTCAATGGTGATTTCAAAGGGGTGCAATAAAAAAAGTTTACCACTCATTATGGTTGTAGATCTGGATTTATTCTAAGAGTGAAATTGCCAAGTTGTTATCACAAGTTTTAATCATATTTCTTTACTTCAAAAGACTCATGCATTTGCTGAAGGGAAAATGATAAAAACAATGTTACCATACCATACATTAGGAAAACGAAGGGTCCTTCCACAACCGATATTCCATATGGTCATTAACTGAACACAGTCCTCTTTGCTACAAGTATGAGTTCATACAAGAAGCAAATGACTTTAGGAATTTTTACTCTGTTCTTTGCTCTGCTTGTGTGGTCAGGCGCGTTCAGCAAATATTTCAAACCCTACCTTATAATCCTAACCCAGCACTAATTAATAAAACTAAAATAAAGCCTCAGCATATTGTTTTACAAAAGGCCTGAAGAATACAGACAGTCACTATGTTATAGTTATATGAGTTATTTGCCTTGTTGAGGCCTAAGACACTTTTGACACTGTAAGGTCATGTTAGCTACAGGAAATAGTTCAGGAGAATAGTAACCTTAGAAAGAAGAAGGAGCACATCGCACCACAGCGCTCACCAGCCACCCCTTCCCTATGATCATGAAAATCAAATATACAAAAAGCAGTCGTGTCAACCCTGCTGAGCAAGTATACTACCAAGAACTTTCATCAAGAAAGAGAACAAGTGCTACAAATTATAAACCACTTGACTGATGAAATGAACATAGGTGGATGTTAGCTCTGTATTGGCAACAAAAGAAATCGTGAAATGAAGGTGCTTCAGATTAACAATAAAAATCATACAAACATGTACCTTGATTATAAAAAATTTATCGGATCCCTCCTTGCGGGCAAGGCACTGTACAATGCTGCGGACTGGTGAGGATCCAATACGAGGCCCTGTGAATAGAGTTTGAAGATATAGATGTACAGATATTTTTTACACATGGATATAGATAGATATGTCACTTGTATTGATTTGAAAAGGTTTGGTTCAATGCCCATTGCAACATTATAGGGTCACTTCACTGGACCAGCAGGGGTCAGAGCTGTACACGTTTCACTGTATAGTACACTCTATCTGAAGTCAACCACCTTCAGACAAATAAACTAAATTTGTGACAATTCCTATCATCAAGAACTAAACTGACATTTCTATCTTTCAAAACATTTTGAATTCGAGGCAAAAATCTGAATCCAAACAAAAATCAAGTTTTTCCCATTATATCACGTCATGATACTAAAAATTAAAATCTGGAAAACAGGGGCACTCTTAACGTTTATTGCATCTGAATGAAAAATCTGTGTGGGTTGATGAAAGAATACAATACAGAGACCTTTAATTGTGTATGCCTTTCATACATCTGGGAGAATTTCTTACAAACTATTTCCTGCACTGCATTGGAGTTGAATTGAATCAAATAAATGATTCTGTATTGCTGCTTGTACACTTTAGACATAAATCCAAAATATAAATGTGACTAGATCTAGTCCCTTCAAATTGCAAATTTATATCCTTTTCCAAAAATTGAAATGGGGAAGACCAGAAAAAAATAATAAATACATGGCCACCACAATAGAATTAGGTTGTTGGATGCAATTTTTGTCATACCTAAGATATAAGGACCAGCTTTCTTTATCAAAGCCTTGTAATTCTTCCGTCCACTTTCATCTGGCCCAGCTTTGCCGTCCTCCTCCCGGGTGAGTAGTGGAGAGGAGCGGGATTTGTTTTCCTCCGCGGCAGGTTTGTGCCGGACTTTGCTGGCCGCTTCAACCGTGCTGCGCCACCAGGAGGGCAGACGGGAATCATGCACCAGGTCCAGAGGTAGCAACGATCGACTCGAGCCTGGCATTGAGCTGGATGAGGAGCCGCCTGTCGAGTGTGAGGGATGACAAAAGTGACATTTTTCCTTTGAAATTGTTTTTTTGGTTTTTTGCTGTTATTGGAGGTGAAATTTATTTTTTTCTTAATTTTTTTTTTTTAGGGGAGTGGGGGATTGTTAATGTACCGTGGGCCCTGTAGGGTCATTTGGGTGGTTGGTTGGTTTTGGTTTAACGCCCCTTGCAACACTGTACGGTCATTTGAGAGGCAAGATCTCCAAATTGTACATCAAAAGTTGGGTCATTTCTGTTTGTTTGCAACGGTTTTACAGCACGACCAACACTGCAAAACCATTTGAGTGCCAGAAAATAAATTAGGACAATAGTAACACATAAAATGGAGTGTGAGAGGCAAACCACACCAAAGGTCCTGACAACCACCCGAGAGGCCATTTTAGTACCAGAAAATGTAGATTAAAACAAAAGCAAAACTCGGGCATGGGCAGAAGAAGTAGAACACACCAGTAACCCATTTTCAACCACCCATAGAGAGAGACACATGGCGGGGAAGAAAGAGAGAGGGAAAACGGTAAAAGAGTGGAGACATAAAAAACTTAACAAGTTTTTTTCTTTTTTCAGTAGTGGTACATATTGTTAGTACATTATATTCAATTGCATCTACAGCACAGCTCATTCTTAAACCTCTTCACCCCTTCTAAAAAAAAAAGAAGAATTTTGCCTCTATGACTTTCGCTCACCCGTGGAGAAGCCAGTGAGGGATGCTGACAAAAGACCCGAAGTGACCGAATCTTGATCTACAGCTGCTGCCACCGCCGCCACCCACGACTGGTCACTCCTGCGAGTCTGTGTGGCTGACCTCCGGGGGACAGAGAGAGGCGGGTGTCCACTACTGGAGTGCCCAAGCCAATTGACCGAGGACGAGGAAGAGGAGGGGGATGACAAGGTGGACACGACAGAGACAGGAGGAGCGGAGGAGGCGATAGATGAAGAGGGTAATGATGAAGTAACTGTGGAGGAGGAGGAGGAAGAGGGGGAGGAGGCCATTACAGAGGGAGGAGGGGGAGGAGAATCAGAGGCCTCGGTCGATTGGTCAGAAGTAACTGTCGACTGTGGCTGAGTGGACGATGGTTGATAGCCCGAGCTTAGCTCAGAAAATGTGGGTAGACCTCGACTTCGAGCAGAGGATCCTTCAATGCCCACAAATCTGGAGGGGGAAAAAACAAACAGATAAAATATGAACTTATAAAATAAACTGCCAAAGTTTTGAATCAAATGAAAGCATCAAGTATTTGATTAAAACAATTACAGTAGAACATGACTTTAGCGGCACGGAATCCCTCATTTTTTCCTATGTAAACTCAATTATCTGTGCTCAGGTTTAGCGGGGCAAGGAAGGACCCGAACTTGGATACAGCAGGATCCAGGAGGCAAAAATCAACTATCCAACAACTGTGCATAGGGATGGGCAGCATCAAGTGCACTAAATATAGCTAACGAAATCGCTGCTCATCAGGAAACTCCAACTTTCTGCCTCGCTTTCTCGATTTTGAATTTTGGACTCCCACGCTTTGTATGTTGTCATTGGTGACTGAAACAACGGACTCTTCCTTTGCACCAGAGGTAATCATGTGGATTTTTATAAATTTTTCGGCAATACCCCTTTGCATTCCTAAGGTAGGAACTCACCTACAGCAGAATTTCTCTTCTGGAACTAAAAGTCCCGCTATAGCCATGCTCTACTGTACAATGAAAATGAAGCTGTACAACGTACAACGTGAAAACAAAAAACTCGAAAAAAATGTTGGACAATGTTTTAAGGTCTATGACGCTTACTAACCAGGCGTAATGGGAATGCCAATGATAAAAGTAGCCTAGGTCCAAAATATTTTGCCTGGGGTTTAACAAGTTACATTAATTTGAGAATTAACATTTCACTGCCGCTGATCAAAAAAATAAAAAGCTCAGCATAACCCCTCCCACCCCTCCTCCACTTACATCATGTAGGTCTAAAGACTGACACACAAAATGGTCAAAACAAAAACTTGAAATTAGCCTTGACAAAAAATTAAAATCTTGCCACAATTTTCTTGACAAACAACTGAAGCAGGCAGTACAGAACCTAAAAGCAATAGACAGTTTAAAAAGTGCAAATTCGGTAGGATAACAAACATCAAATTAGGCTTCTTTATCAAGCAATACCAATAATTTTAAGACAAAGGCGTAAGGCTGAGAGAAAGAAGAAAACTTACACAATATTCATAGACAAAAGAAAGCGCCTGAAACAGTAAACAACACAGTGTAAGCAGTTTAAGTCTCTATGGCAACTCTTTATAACTTTTTATCAAACAACAGAGAAGAAAGAGGGAATTAAGTACTAACTTGGCTGCCGTGGACTCAGAATAAGACTTGCGTCGAGGCACTAGGTGAGCACCATCAGGACGCCTGCCAGGAAATCTTCCCGAGGAGGTGGAGGCAGCGGCAGAGTTACCACCAGATAACGAGGATCCTGATGCCTGAGACTGAGGGGTGATGTTCCGGAACAAACTTCCAGAACGTGTTTCATACACTGTCAAATTCAAAGGGTTGGTACTTGTTTGGAAATTGCCACCAAGGCTTGAGATTGTGCGAGATGAGGATGAGCGCTCCCTTGATGAAGCGATAGTGGGTTCTGATGATGAAGTTCCTTCCCCTGATGGATAATTGCGAGCATAAAATGTTGGACTAATGTTTAGCATAGATCTAGCATGGCCATGCCTCCTCGCTGTCAATATGGGATGGCTGAAATTAACCAAGGGAGGGACACCAGAGGGTGTGGAGGCAAGAGTCCACAAATCCTCCCTGTTTTGAGTCGTGCGGTCTTGAGGGAAAGGATTAAGCCTGCCAGAGAGAGCAGGGGTCGGGGAGAACGTTCTCTGGCCAGTCAGCAAATGCTCTGTAGAGCCACCGGCCTCTGAAACAGGTCGGAATTGGGCGGCGGATCCTGACGCGCCACCACTAGAGCTGGGGCTGGCACTTTGTGTGTGAGACACACCCGGCCTCTGAAACGCTGAAGATGCCCCTGAACTTCTAAATCCTAAAGGAACATCAGGTCTACTCATCAAATGACTCGTGCGGGTGTTTATTTCCGAGGCAGAAATGCTCCTCGTCCTCCCATGCTCCCTCAAATGGCGTAGCTGAGGCGACTGGGCACCCCTCTCCAACAGCGCTGTGAATCTACCTGGGAGTTCATTTACCGCAGTGGTCCTAGCTGCACGGACAAATACAGAGCTCCTGCTGGTAGATGGACTGGCACGTTGTTGGGCTACATCAGGACTCGGATTGCCACCGGTGGAAGACCCTGCTGAGCTTGAAGTGGATGGCAACGGACTTTCGTTATCACGACTCTCGGAAATACATGGGACTTTCGAGGAAGGTTGCTGATGCTGATCTGTCGAGTTTCTCTTCATGCTGAACAATTTCTGAAAAAAAGTCAAGAAGAAACACTTCCTAGCATTTTTTAAGCTTTAAATAAATTAACTTCTACTATCAAAGAAACTAGAGAGATTAAGTCAAACATTAGACGTGGACTATCTAGATTTTAAAAAGATATTGTGGCTTTTTTCCATCTCACACAAACAATGCCACTATGACAATGAATCACAGTGAAACCTCGTTCTATACTTGGTCAGTGGTCCACCCAAGTACGGTTAGCCTGTCGATGTCACCATTCTCGAGTACAGCTAGCCTGTCGATGTCGGCGGACTCGAGTACGAGGAACACTTCGCTTTTGTAATTGGGCTACTAAATGTCTGTATAAAGAACAAATAACATTACCAACTAGAGAAAACGTCTTTAAGTGTTTGGTATCCTACTTACTACTAACTCAAGAATTTTTTATTCACCAACCGGGGTCTTTGGAGTAGGCCTAGAAAATTTGCACAGTGACACGGAAATTTCCCCCACTTAGGAACTGAATACTGAATAGGCAACAATTTAACACTGAACTTGATCCAGCATCTAGATTCGATCTCTAGAGATACTTAATACAGTGAATAGTGGTCCCGTGTGCCATATAGGCTACCAGGTCCGATATCTGAGCGTGTTAACTTTGGCCTTGGGCATTATTGATTGGGTAGGCTACAATCCAAGCAGATCCGGTTAGTACTTGTACAATGAGAATGAAGGGAGAGGGTCAGAGTTAGGATTAGATTAGAGGAGGGTCACTCTTTTACTTTTATCCCAAGTACTGACCCTAAACCCCTCTTTAGGTTGTGATTCGAATCAATATGTTGTTGTGATGGCCCAAACCCAGGTAAACACTAAGTTAGATCTGCCCATACTAAAACTAAAAGTCAAAGTCAAAGTTAAATCGCTTAGACTCAGTTCAGGTATCGGCATCGGGACCACGCTATTTAGGTAGTGCCTAGGTGGGCGAAAGAGTGGGCACTGTGGTGCCGGTGGGGGCGAAAATTGAAGCATAAATTATTTAGGAGTAGGCCAAGTGTAGTAGTAGGAGTTAGGAGGGACAATCACAACAAAAAAGTGTGACTGTGACAAGGGGGGTTCACGAAGGTTTAATGAATGAAGACGTACCTTCACCTAGAGCTGCCATTCATAGCGTACGATGTGACAGACAGACGGTCGAGGCAGGCAGATAGATAAAATTTAAACAAAAGAACACAAAACAAAACCAGAGATTGTTAAAGTTCACTGTTCCTGATTAACCAATAAACACAACCAGGATTAACAAGGCTACACTTTTTACACTGCTGTGCTGGCTGCTTCCTGCCTGTATTGCCAGGTCTCATAAAAGTAAATACGACGAGAGAAGGCAGACTCAAGGGCCAAAAATAGCGAGGAATGATTGTGCATTTCAATATGCGTATAAAATACAGTGTGTGGGACGAAATGTGTAAAAAAAAAAAAGAATACTAGCATACTAATATAAATTATTTCGACAAGAACTACCCATGTGCTGTTCTAGAATTCATTAAATTGTACATGTATAGTTTAAAAAGCCAATTTGCCAAGCAATAACATTTCCAGCCGCTACAAGCGTAGAAAAAAGCTTACTTTGGCCGTAAAGTAAGACCATGTCGGCCCATTGTCAGGTCAACTATAGCGTATGGCTTTACCTTACTGGCTTGGAAAATGGATCAAATTAATATAGATTCTACATTTTGCTTTGGGATGGGTTTTTATGTCCCTTTGCATTACTGCAAGATCATGCAATAGACGGGCTACTTCGACTCTATTTGTCAGCGCCAACAACATGGAATGAGAGGGACGAACGTACATGAGTTAGTTGCTCGTCCGCACGTGGGATCGAACTCAGGTTTTCCGCGTGATCGGCGAAGAGCTTATCAAGTACAGAAGAGACGTCGGTATATTTAGTTTAGGTTTTCCTCTGCCCCCTCCGCTGAATTTTCATTTATTTAGGCCTTGTGATTGTTGAAAAATTATTTCGGACTTTGAAGTATGATCAAAGGGGAATGACCAGGATAATTGTTTACAAATTTCTGTTTACGTAGTTATTTCCCTTTGATTAAAAAATTGTTTTTGTTTCTTGACGAAGAGTTGTGTGAGTAGTTCACGCTACATGAATTGCAGTCCATTCTGTTAATCCTGTAAAAAACAAAGAGTCTGAAAGTGTGTGTTGTTGTTTTTTAAACGAAGATAAAAAAAAAAAAAAGAAGAGGCAGAATTTTTTATACATGTTGGCTGACGACGTTGTTATAGTTTTCTATCTTCTGTTTACCCCCTGCACACTTAACCGCCAAATGGCGCCCTTTACTTGTGGTCCGGTACCTG
>JAUKPP010291166.1:0-10178 GCA_032273245.1 Phyllaplysia taylori
GTCATTTAAGAGACAGGCTACTTCGACCCTGCCTGTCAGGGCCAACCCGGGCTGAGAGGGAAAAATCCCAGCAGAAATAACCAACATCATCCGCGCTCGGGGATCGAACCGAGGTCTTCCGCATGACAGGCGAAGAGCCTAACCATTACATCACAGCGCTGGTCCCATGTACTTTGCAGTACTACTTATTTATCATGTTTTGTATTGGTGATATTATGTCTTGCTTCGACCGTTTGTGTATAAAAAACCGGGTATTTTTGGGTAGATTTCTAGAAGTGCAGGTAGGTAAATCCTTGTAAGTGGAACGCTATTCTATTTAACTTCACTTGTCTTAGTTCCAAGATTCGGGGTTGAGGTCGCCTTTGGCAAAACCCCGTTAAAATTGGCAACAGTATTTTGGCATGAACACTATACACTCTTCAACCTTTCGAAGGTCAAAGTTTTTACGTTTTTCTGTGGAATGTGTGAAAAACAAGAAGAACTCGGACGACAACCAGTAGAGAATATTGTACTAGTTTTACAACGGAAACAGTTCTTATCAGCTTTAGCGCCTTTCCCATAAGATTGTTTAAATTAGTTTTTGGTTTGGTTAACAGTTTAAATCCCCTGCAACACTGTAACCTCCAAATCCCTTATACTCTTGTCGCCTGCCTTGCTTCTCTTCTCTCCTTCCTTGTCTACACATTCTCTTTCAATCACACCCGTGATATTAGGGTAGGTAAGATCGAAACACCTAGTCTTCTCGGAAAAGGACGAAAATCCTTGGAGACCCCGTGTGTACGTTGCACACGTTAAAGATCCCTTGGTGGGTAAAAATCGAAAAGAGTAGGCCAATTAGGCCGCCGCCCGGGCAAAAATTCAAAATTAATCCCTACCTAACAATACTTTGTAATGGTTCTGGGCGCCGAAATGACCTTATAGAGTCGATGGAGCCCTAAAACCTAACCAACCAAACAAACAAACAAAACACAGTCAGGACTTTGGGAGAGGAGCCAGCTTGGCGCCATTTCCTACAGATAAAACGGGTCGTGTCTGTACAAATTGGTTTTGTATGTTTCTGTTTTACTTCATCTTATTTAAGTTTATTTTGTTTGATTTCATTAACTTAATCATTTATTTTTTCTTATGTAATTTTTGAAAAAAAAATATTTGTCATTTTTATTTCAAAGAACTTTGTTGATCTTGTCACTTGAGAAAATAAAATGACAAGGGTTCACTGACACGAAAAGAGAAGGTTTTCGTCTCCTGCCGTCTTGGATTTTTGTTCAATCAAAATACATCAATGTAAAATAAAAACACCCTCTACAAGTAATAATAGGTTGCCAAACTCACATGTTAAAAAATTAGCTAAGACAGAAATGTCTGAACCAAACGGTAATATTGCGAACAAGTTTGGAACGTCGGAACTAACAACGGGTGAGGGCTGGGTAGTCTCACTCGAGCGTGATGTGCGTTTTTCAGTGATCCATGATCAATTTCAAGCTTCCTCCGCTATAGACCAATTACTGCGCGAAATGTGTGAATGTGAATAAGACGATTATAGCGACAGACTGACAGCCAGCCCCTGTGTGTACAGTTGCGTAGCCCGCGCTATTTGTGTGTCGATCTTGACATGTTCTTCCATCCGTGAGTGTAGAAATCCACATTCCAAAGGGCAACTCCAAAGGATATTATGCCATTGGAGGGGGTGGAGACTTTTTGCTAACACCATAAAGTAATTTAGAATCTCAAGCCATGCAGTAATTTAGAGTCTCAAAACACCACCCGTCTCATATTTCAAACAGATATTTCTCTTTATTATGTATTGAAATCGTAACGGCTTGGAATGACTGCGGTCCAATCGTGTAGTGGGCGTTGATTAAAATACTTTCTGGTTGAGTGAGGAATTGAACAGAGAGACGGAGGCGCCAAAAGTCTAGGATGAAATGTTTAACGGAATGTTGGAGATGGCGTGTTACTTCCCCAGACTTATGTCACGTGTCCAAGTTTCTGAAGGTCATTCTTCAAGTTATCACTAAATGACCCCCCCCCCCCCCTTTCCCTGTGGGAATGCAGATGGGAAGCAAGGATGTTCTCGAGCATTTAATTTATATCTAAATATTCCCCCCCCAAAGCCCATTCCTGCTCTAATGACCCCGATGTTTGAAAGGTTATGGCCTGTGGTGGTTCTGTGGTGTTGTAGCAAGCTACCGCTGCTGATAGTTTGATGGTGTTTTCCCTCACGGTACTTTTCATGTGCATACTTTTTTTGTTTGGATGTGCCATAACCAAAATTGTGTATTCTCTTTGTGGCGTCGGTGGTCTAAAGTGGGATGCACGAAGCTAGAGTGGGATGCACGAAGCTAGAGTGGGATGCACGAAGCTAGAGTGGGATGCACGAAGCTAGTCGCAAGTTTTTTCGACTAAGTGTTCCATTCCATAACCCGCAATACTCACAGTAGCTCACAAAATTACGTGCTGGCGGGGTGAGTTAAGTTGAAAACTACTCACATATCGAAACAACGCTTTTATGGAATTGAGCACCTAGTCGAAAAAACGACCGACTAGCTTTGTGAGTGGTTACGCTGCCGGACTCGTCATCGGAAGGTTGGGCGTTCGAATCCCAGCTCGGGCCCGACTGTGTGTCCTTGGGAGAGGCATTTTACACGGATTTTCTGCATTTCACCCAGGTATAAATGGGTACCCGGTAAAAGACAGTGTAAGATCTTGTCCGTATGTTAGTGTTTTAGCGCTTGTAAAATGGCTGCTTGCACACTATGCTTCCCAGGAAGTTGAGAAGGTTTCTGAGTGACTTGGTCTGCCAGGGTAATAATTGATTGCAAAGCGCATAGAGCCTCCTTTCAAGCGGGGATATGCGCTATATAAATGCAGTCATTATAATTATTATTATTACTTTTGGATGGTCTTGTCTACTTGACTGGTTTGTGGTCAATGTATATGTTTATATATGTGTGTGTATGTGTGTGTACAGGCTATGCAGGCTATGTGTATGTGTGTATGCGTGTGTGCGCGCGCTTGTGTGTGTGTACGTGCGTGAGTGTGTGCCAATACTCGCTAGCGTACCTCTACGCATAATCTGCGTTTGTGTGCGCTAAAGTATTGGTGCTGGTATTTGTATTTGTGTGAGTGACGTAATACTGCGGTGTTTTATTGAGGTCACCGAAAACCGCTGCGTCCTATCTGAATAGTGCAAGCAGATACTTGACAAGAGAAATAGATAACCATGAACCAAGGGAAACCACCCCGTCCGACTCGGTCCCATTCAGAAGCAAAAAGCAGCAGCCGACACCACACAAGGTCACGTGACACGGCCGGGGTGGCCACCGATATGCCAGATTGTTGTTTAGGGCAGGGCAATAATACATTATGCCACAACAGTAACACTGGTAGATCGTACTGGTACGCTGTGTGCGTCTGTGTGCATAATGTTAGGGAAATAGCACGACGGAGCATTATGAATACTACAGCAGTCACTTTGTGGCGCTTTTGGTGAGAAAAAGGGTAATGAATTTCATTGTTCTGTTTTCATTGTTAGGAATTTTGTGGCATCTATGACACTTTAAGGTCATATAGGTGTGTACAAGCATTTTTGTATTTTCTACTTGTGCATATTACGTAGTGTTCCACCCCCCCCCCCCTCTCTTTTATGAGTTCATAATGATCTATTATAGCACGCTACGACAAACTGGCCCACAAACATGGAGCAAAAGTAAAGGGCTGGATTTAAAAAAAAAAAAGAGAGCGACATAGTTCGATTTGTTCCACCCATGTCGAAATCTGGGGGTTCATCAAAGTATTTTCCTCTTATTTACTTCTTTTCGTGTTTTTTTCTTCTCCTTTTTACATCCTATCCCTTCTCACGGGAGAGGAAAGACGATAATGATTTTATTGATCGGCTTACCTTTTCAAAAAGCTTTACCAAATAGCAATAAAGGTTAACTAGAAGCGTGAAGGAGTTTAACCCTTTCTCCTATGCTCCTGTGTGTATGCTGTGTTGGCCGTGCGTGCCAGTCCCGTCTGCCCCTGTGCCTGTCTGGCGCGGGAAAGGACAAGCTAGACGTCTGCGAGACCAGGAGACGACCCGTGGCCCGGGGCCAAATTGGCCGGATATCAAGTCACAGAAAGCGTTCTGGCAAGCGCGCACTAGAACTCCTAGCCTTGTGAACTCTGGTAAAGATGTATTATTGATATCTTGACGGGCGTGCCGCGGAGTTTATCTTCTCCGCTCCGCGAAGCCGAGGGTTGACATAGCATTGCGTCGTCAGCTGATTGATTCCATCTCGAATGTTCTGGCAAATGTGACGTATGCCACCTTCGCCCTGGTAACTACGCCACTGGACACTGCCATCGTCGGGGTAACTACGCCACTGGAATACCATGTCAAGGGTTCACGTCTTGCAGTAGCACTATAGAATTTTGCTCTGATCCATCCAATCTTCTGAGCGAAGAAATTGTCCCAACTGGAAATATTATTTCAGACAAAGAACTTGTTCTATTTAGAGACGTTGAGTGACAAGACATGCGGTTTGAGCTTTATTTTGATGATGGCCAAACAATTTATATACAGATGCAAAGTAGCAAAAGTTCTATCTGATTTACACCACTTTAAGGCTTTAATTAATCAACGGCCCGAAAGAGAGACCATTTCCAAAAATTCCTTATGGGAAAATCCCCACCAACCCATAGCATGAACTATAAATAGAAGAACCTAAAAATAAGACACGGATAGAGCCCCCATTAAACCATTATATTATAATATGGACCTATAGTTCATTTAAAATCAATTACTTATAATATGTTGAATATGTTGATATGCTACATTGCCATGATGTCTAAGTTGTACCATCAGCGCTGTGGTGTAACGGTTAGGCTCTTCGCCTATCATGCGGAAGACCCGAGTTCGCGGACGATCTGGGTTTTTTTTTTCTGCTGGGATATTTTCCCTCTCAGTACGGGTTGGCCCTGACAGGCAGGGTCGAAGTAGCCCGTCTCTTAAATGACCTTACAGTGTTGCAGGGGACATAAAACTGGTAACTAAACCAAACCAAACTATGTTGTACCACTACCTATGCATGGGTCTGAACGTCAATAAAAAATGTTTTTTATTTTTTTAATTTTTTTTATTTATCTCTGTGGCTCACCTTACCAGAGCATTGTTGACAGAATATGAGGCCGTGATGCGCTCCCTTGTGGAGGAGAAAGACATGACATTGGTTCACATAGACATTCTTACAGAGAACAATTGATTCATAATCTAAGGTTCAAACTGATAAAAACAGTTTCTTAGATGAACGAAGTTTCCTTCACGTCATAGATCAGTCTATTCAAGTGTAGTGTTTTCCCTACTTGACGTATCACATACGTGTCTTATACGGCCTTACAGTGTCGCAAGGGGACGTAAAACTGGTAAATAAACCCAACCACGAAACAATGTACACACGCGTATTGCACCGAGCTTGGCTGAGTGTAATTCAATGTGTAGATTTTGAGATTAAGGCTTACTCTTTCTTTAATTACGATTTGGTAACCAGTTCTACGTCCCATGCAACATAGTAAGGTCACTCAAGAGACGGGCTACTTTGACCTTGCCTGCCAGGGCCAACCCGGGTTGACAGGAACGATGCTTGTCTACACGTGGGATCGAACTCGAGTGTTCCGTAAAATAGGCGAAGAGCCTAACTATATTGCATCACAGGCGCCGGTCCTACCCTTCCAAAATCGGCATCTGCGCTCATTTGGCTCTATGTTCTAACGGATTGTTGTGTCCCTCTCAGCCCGGGTTGACGTCTCCTGCCTGGTAATGACCTCATGGTGTTGCAAGAGGTGTAAGCCATAAAACAAAACCAAAGAAAAGAAAAGCAAACTCTATGAGATGTGTCCCATTAAAAGTGTTCAAAAAAAGGTATGACCTCACTGGAAATTGCTAGCGTGTCGGAAAATTACCGAGACACTGACAAAAATCATGAAAGTGCTTGAATAAAGAAAACCCCGTCTGAATGTGAGTAGATTCCCTGACTGTTGTCGTCTGTTGGGGAGTCGGGAGATTGGAGTCAAGTGCTTGAATAAAGAAAAACCCCGTCTGAATGTGAGTAGATTCCCTGACTGTTGTCGTCTGTTGGGGAGTCGGGAGATTGGAGTCACGCTTGTCAGATCACGTGATTTAGTGAGCTGATAGCCTGATAGAGGTTAGCTCGAGCTGATTGTACAAGATGCGGACTCCTATCTTTGTCAGACCGGGTTGTTTATCACAATTAATGGGACTATAATTATAGCCACAATTTGTCGGCGTCTTTGCTGGTGACTGTGAAATACCATCAGTTGTTGCCAACGTTCTAGAGTGGGATGCACAATGCTAGTCGGCCGTTTTTTTCGGCTAAATGCTCCATTCCATAAAAGTGTTATTTCTATACGTGGGTAATTGTCAACTTAACTCACCCCGCTAGCACGTAATTTTGTGAGCTTCTGTGAGTATTCCTGATTATTGAATGGAACACTTCGTCGAAAAAACTGTCGACTAGCTTAGTGCATGCAACGTACGCCAAGATGCCCCACTCCACAACTGTGTAAATTATGATACGTGAGTCTTTTTGTTCAGCTCTTATCTCTTTCTGCCTTCACGCAAATTTGTGATCTAAATTTGAGAATGACCAATTAGTTTGGAGTTGGACATTTAGATATCTCGGTGATTGTTGTACGTGTTGATGACTGAGGCGTGGGCCGGCGTACGCGTGTGTGTGGGCACACAGTCTATCTGTATGTTTGTTTGTGTGTGTGTGTGTGTGTGTGTGTGTGTGTGTGTGTGTGTGTGTGTGTGGGCACACAGTCTATCTGTATGTTTGTTTGTGTGTGTATGTGTGTGTGTGTGGGGGCACACAGTCTATCTGTATGTTTGTTTGTGTGTGTGTGTGTGTGTGTGTGTGGGCACACAGTCTATCTGTATGTTTGTTTGTGTGTGTGTGTGTGTGTGTGGGCACACAGTCTATCTGTATGTTTGTTTGTGTGTGTATGTGTGTGTGTGTGTGGGCACACAGTCTCTCTGTATGTTTGTGTGTGTGTGTGTGTGTGTGTGTGTGTGTGCGCATGTGTGCATTGAAAACATGCACACCTGAATGTTTTGGTACTTCTTCAAAAAAATATGTCTTTAAGGCCTTCCCTCGATGGAACTATTACTTTACTTAAAAGCCTCTATTCAAAGGAACCAGACACACATGCAAAAGCAAAAACTTGTGTACAAATAAGTGAACCAAACCACCCCAGTGTACCCCCCCCCCCCCACTCCCAAACAACAGATACATTAAAGAGAAAAATTTATAGACAATTAAACGCAAAAAACCCCAGCAGAACAATGTGAAAAAAAAGCCGCAAAGGCCTCACCCTCACCCGGAAACCTGGACTCTTAGACTCGCGCATGAGCAATAAGCAAACCATAATACATGTATTCAAAAGCCAAAATGGCAACACGTCTCTATGAGCTCACTTCCGTTTCTTCCCTGGCCAGACCTGAGGTCACGTGCCGCTGTTGCCCGTGCATCACCTTTGACCTTTTTCAAGGGGAAACACCAGAGGCCACGCCTGGCCCGGGGGCTGGAGGCTATATTTAGAAATGTGATCCAAAAGAGTGCTTCCGGTCTGCTTTCACTGACGGTGCCTCAGAACGGATGTTGGGGCCATTATTTCTTCCTCAGTTGAGAGACGTGGGGTTTTCAGATGCTGTTTTGAGCATGGCTATGAGTTCTTTATGAGGGACTCCCACTCGCGGTCGACCCGTTCTGCGCTTATCTCCACCTATCTTCCTCCGCGGTACTGCTGGCTTGAGAGAGACTCAGTCTACCCCGGGTGGTTCTCTCATTCTCTCTGTCTCCTCCCTTTGTTTCATGGCCCATCACGCACCGACTGTTATCTTCCACCTACTGCTCCTATTGTCTTATCTCAGCCAGAGAGCTTTGTTTTCATTCCTTCTTTCTCTCTTCCTCTCGTGCTTTCTTTCTTTTTTTCTTTTTCTTCCTTTTTCTCATCATTCCTCCTTCATATATTTTGTTCACTTTACCGTTCACTTCTTCACTTTGGTGAGTGTTTGTGTGAGAGAGTAAATTGGTGAAAGGGTTGGCACAGAATATACTTGTCTTTGACTTCTCTTCAATTAATTTCATACGTGTTTTCAGCGATTCTGACATTGTAATAACGCATTTGGAATGGTCCTGGGCGCCGAAATGACCTTATAGAGTCGATGGTGCCCTAAACCCCTAAAGAAACAAACAAATAAACAAACAAACAAACAAACAAACAAACAAACAAACAAACAAACAAACAAACGAACGAACAAACAAACACATAATGCTGGATTGTATCCCCATGCATTAAATTACTTGTACACCAAGATCATCTTTCCTCGAGTGTTACATGCACTATGAGAGTTTTTCTGACCATCAGGCTGTGTGTTCATCAGTCTGTATGTTTGATTTCATCTCCGCATTCATTTCCTCTACTTATCCATCTGTTTCATATCTTGGCAATCCGTGAATCTGTCAGACTTTGTATTTTCTCACCCCTTGATGCTGCTCTAGTTTTGTCAGGTTCGGTCACTCCGGGGCCACCGCTACTTCTTCCTTCTTGGGGGCACTAATCGATTTCCTCACACTGGATTGGCTAAAGATACATAAAACACCGTAAAATCTCAAAAAGACAAAGTAGAAAGAAAAAGAAAACAACTAACCCCTAAACCTAACCTCAAAACAAACCGACAACTTGTTAAATGACGTACGACGTGCAACATGACGTTTTAGCTTTCAGCTTGGCGCCCTCTTCCATCTCTAAATCATGAGCTATGTATTGTTCAAAGGGTGGGGGAGACAGGGAGGGAGGGGGGTGTCCAGCTCTCTCGATTGTTTCAATCTCTTGCTCGCAGAGAGTTTTGCCAGAATAATGCTATCTATGTTGCCTATATACACTTCTTACTTGGTTCTTTCTTATAACTATGTGGGAATGGGATTTTAAAACTGCATTGGTTTTGTGAGCTTTCCTTTTCAACAAGCATTTCTCATGATTTTCATTGTTTCTTAATGTTGTCAATGCGTGACTTAGTACAATGATTCCTTCAGTACGTTCGGAAACGGCGTCAGGGGTCGAATCTCATGAAAGCATTCGCCTGTGATTTTAATCGAGATTGAAGTTCAAGATTTAGCTTCCGAAATTGCCTGACATTGTTGCAAGATGTAAGTTAAAGTCAACACGAAAAACAATCACTTTTTTTAAATATATAATATGTATTATTGTTTTGATCGTTGAACGTGTATTTGCTACAGAACTTCTGTCCGCCAACTCGACCATTTCACTTCCACGCTTTCCTGTCCTTGTATTTTTGCCTCCCCCCCCCTCCCTCCAGGAACAAGCCAACAGGTGGCGGACACGCGGACATGCGGAGTGAAAGGAAACACGGGCGGCCGCTCACTCTCACACAAAGCGCAAATTATACTTCACCAAAAACTCGCACTCCTATCAAAATCCCAACAAAAAAGAAGCCATGCCCGCATTCCTGCAGAGGTTAGAGTGTCTCGCGCGGTTGCCACACACAAATAAACCACATAAAAACAACTCCGGAACCTGCCACTGACTTGGTTGGACACTGGAGGCAGAGGACAGCCTGCGGTCATTCCAGAAAAACCAACGCAAAATATGAATATCAACCAAACCACATCACCAGATGTTAGTTGTACTTCAATGTTCCCATTGTGGTATCCCTACAAATGTATCTCACTAGAGGCTTGAGCGCTTTCTCGCGGCTATCTCGGGTGACGTCACTACATTGAAGACAAAAATTCTGCAAGTTCCCAATACAAATGGAATATTTGTGGCCAAAATTCATCGTGTTGATGGACCTTGACCTTATTCAAAACTCATAAAGATTTACTTATTCAAAGCTATATGATAAGCTCGTATATATCCATAGTCTACGTCTCAGCAAAGACAATACAGTTCATTAACTTTCGATTACAAGATTTTACTAGCTGGTACCAAAACGTTTCGCTCCAAATACGGAATGTCTCCTGGACCTGGAGCATCAAACCTCGTGACCACGAAGCTGGCCCTTGTCCCGCTCCTGTCCCCGGCCGGGGGGGGGGGGGGGGGGGGGGGGGGGGGGGGGGGGGGGGGGGGGGGGGGGGGGGGGGGGGGGGGGGGGG